>VUQG01031824.1:5423-19356 GCA_015106755.1 Etia nguti | reverse complement strand
AACATAAACATAGTGAAGCTGGAGGGTGAACGCTAACTTTTTTCCACTCAATAAAAGTCAACGTGAGGGTTCCCGATGGTTAGGGACAAATGTAATCGCATGGCAGGATGCTGTAAATGGACCAAACTTCAGTCAGGAGAACAACTGAGATAATCCATCCACAATACGAGGTTAGTCATTAATATACTGCTGCATGGGCTGGGCTGTAGTTACATTGTAAGGTTTTAAAAACTGAGCTTTAAAATGATTAGTGGTAATAAAAACCGAGAGAAGCCGACAGTGATCACTGACTGTTTTTAGGGACTTGTTGAGATTAAATAGAACAAGATACAAAGCATTAAAACATGTTAAAAACACAACAGCCTTATTAAACGCAGAGTAGTTTTTGCCCGGAAGCAGGATTCATCACATCATCACTTAAAGACCGGATAGCCTTTATGTTTGATAGTGATCATTTGTAATCCTGCATTTAATTTTTCCTTCAACCCTATCAAAGTTCAGTGTAGTGTACAGTGTGATCTTACCTATGACACTATCTTCACTTTTTTTTTTATTATGCCTGGTAAAGCAGACTCTAGTATTGATTTCTTCTCCCAAAAAGAAAACAGTACTTGAACATTTCTTCTTTCTAAAGGGTAAGAAAGGAAGTATTGACTGCTAATCTTAGCTTGGTAAACCATACCAGAGGGAGGTGTCCTTTCTGCATTACCTTCACTTCTGGTTCCTCTTTTCTGCTGCCAGAAAAAACAGTGCTTAACACTTATCAGAGGAAAAAGCAAATTTAAGTTGCGTAACCAATGAATACAAACGAATGAGGCCAGTGACCTGCTGCTATATCTCGGCTGGTGTCAGTCAGCCATGTTTTGCTGAACATTGTGAATCTAAATTCAAAAGTTGGTTCTGTTATAAATAACACAGTGTGTATGAGTTTTTTGATGAGATTTTTGTTGGGAATAAAGAGCATTCCCCAAACATCATCCAGATAGGCATTTATTAAACTGAGCCCGAATGTTTAATTCATTAATCTGTTTAAGTCATTAATGAGCTCATTGAATGTGTAATAAACTGCAGCAAGGTCAACAATATTTAATACCATACTCATGTAGCATTTAAAACACTCACTTGTTATACTTGTCACGCTTATTATTATACTCATTATGTGACTTTCCCTGTTACAACCCAAGTCAGAGAGAGAACTGGGTCTGCATTGCTGATGATGATTTAAAGTGTTACACAAGGACATCTGGCAAAACTAAATGGACACAGGGCCTTGTAAATAGCACACGTTAAGAAGGCTGATTCTGTATTCAAAGAATAAATGTGCCTGAGCATACATCACACAATTTGCACAACTTTATAGCTTTCCCACAAGTTGGAGGAAACAAGTCCTCAAAAACAAGAATGCAATAAAAGGTTCATGTTTTATTATCGTCCCAATCACGTCTTCAGTGTCTTCTTTTGAAGGGAGAACATCGCCACTTCAGTACTGACAAACTGTCATCGATTCCTTTGTATAAGCCTCAGTTATTTATCTCTCCAACCTTACAATTTTCCCTGACTGTTTACTCTCCGAACAGGAAACTAGTCAGTCTGATGTGCCCTGGCATTAGAAAACAGAACTGAAGATCTTGGAAACTCTTGACTCTGGGGTGGTGCCACATTTGTGCATGTCAAAAATACAGAGACAGATGGGGAGAGATGATTGAAGAGACTTAAACCTCATGTTAGGCGTCAGCAGACAGAGGTATACAAAGCAATGTTTGTTCATTATTCCTGGCGGAAAGAGTTGAAGAACTGTTGTACCACTTCGGATCTTATTTAATCATTTTATTGATTTTATTTTATTGTCATTTTTTTTTCTCTGTCATAGAATCTCATCTTATTGCCCAGTGACCACAGCATTTTCCTTGTTTGGGGAGAGACAGAGTACACTCAGAGACAAACTCTAACTGTAGCCAATATCCTTGGTAATTGGAAACCTCATTTAGCTGGAAAGTGATGCACAACAGTCACGTGTCTAGGAGTTGTAAATATTCACACATGGGCATGCATCTGCCAAGACAAATGTTGTAAATCCTCCCAAAGGATCACAGTTAGCTACTAATGTTAGCTCTGGTGAGGAGAATGGCGTTGGAGCAATGCATTAATAAGAACCTTAGACAGGGTTTTAAAATGTCTTTGTGACTCTATAGCAAGCAATAAGAGCTGTGGTCTTGCTGGCCATGCTTATGAAGAGTAAAGAAGAAGGCAAAACTGGTATGCATGTTTACTTCATTCCAGATACAATGTGCCTCACAGATATAATTTTCTACAGTAGTCAAATTACTACTACTGGACCGCATACAGGTTCGTGTTTGAGCGGTGATCTAAAATAAGGTAATTTCTTCTCTTTTGTAAAAGCTCTACATTTGAACTGGCTATAGACCCTCAGCCATTTTAGTTTTGATGCATGGGTTTGTTTGCAGGAGGCTAATTTCCCAGAAATACTTCACATGAAAATATCAGTAGTCCTTTACATCATGTCACAGCCAATCTTGTCCTGAATAACACCCAATTATTTGCAATAGTGTGAGATGACAGTGGAAAAATACCTAACAAACAGGACTCATAAAATGTACTGCCTAATGAACGACAGGCACAAACTGTAATGTGTGTATGCAACTTGGCCTTAGGTGCCTTAGGTTTATTTGTCCCCAAAAGAATGACTAAACATGATACTGTCTAATGATGATGAAAGGTAAATGGTTTTATAACTGTCCTGGAGCGTGTTCCAAGGCACTCAAAGTTGAGTTAAAAAGCTGGCTCTTCTGGACGAGATAGGCAATTTGATGGTAATGGTGCGCACTTTCATGTAGTTTCTTCTCTGAGGCATTTTTAATGTTGCAAACCCACTCATTAAGGGACAGATAGATAAAGGACAAAAGGTAAACCAGTTCTGTTGGAGAAGCATAAGGTGAGATTGCTTAAAGGCTGTTCAGCCACACGTACTGGAATGTATGTGCACTATAAGAGTTATGCACTTTTACTTAAAGGCAGCGTGTTCTACTTGGGCTTCAAATCCCGGCTCTTCAAGTAACCACTATTGTTGCCAGGGGACATGTGTGCCCTCTATATTTTGGTATTACAATGAGAAACTAATTTGCATGAAGATAAATGTGCAGTTACTATGGGCAAGGCCAAACAAACTGAGCAACTAATTACACATTGCTCTGCTTTGACTTGTTTTACACGTTGTTTGATCTGTCTGACCTTGGTTTGAACAGGTCAGGAGTAAAGTTCAGCTTGGTCTTGTGAGGAACAGAGAAGCCTTATGGTTACACCGTGTTGACGTGACCAATGCCGCTCTATGAGACACAGCTTTAATACAAATCTGTGCATCTGATGGCTTGGCATTTTGTCCTCCCTTCTTCTGTTACAAAACTCATCTCTCTTCATTACATAAACTGCCTGCGACAGTTGGGCCTTTTCGCTAATTGGTTATAGCGTTGCCGTTAATCAAACATTAAACGTCTGCAAGAGCTGTTTTACAAATGAGCAGATATTCTTTAAGATTTATGAACAGTAACAGTCAGATGCATTTGTGTTAGTTACCGTAGACGTTAAAACAATTATGTTCACACATGAGAATTTGAGAAAAAGGAAGGAAAGTAATGAAAGACTAACTTTTTTTTTTGCCTTTTCTCAATCCCATTTGTGCCTCCTATTTCACTTCTTCCTGTGTATGTGTGTGTTCCATGTCTGTCTTTAACTTGCTTCCTTTCGTATTCTGAAGGTTATTTACTTTGCTTGACATGTGTTTTTACTTTATGTGTTTTTTTGCTTTTCCTGCCCTCTTTATTGCCTGCTCCAGCCTGATTGTGTTTACTTCTTCCTTGTTACCCTACTCTTCCATGTGAGTATTTAATTTGTGTGTTTTATCCCTTTGTCAGTTTGTCAAGTGGTCCATGTCCTGTTCTCTATCTTTTGTGTCTACTTTCTCATGTCTCACAGTCTGCCTGTCTTCCCTGAGTTATGGTTTTTAGTTCATTACCTTTATGGATTTTATGTTTATGTATTTGGATTCTCTTAGTTGGATAAGTTCTTTTGGATTTTCTCGTTTCCTCAGTTCTGGTACTCTTCCAGCCTGATTGTCTCCTTTGTATCAGCATCTGGGTCAACTTTTTAAACTTTACCCTAATTTCTAACAGTACAGCATAAACCCCGTTGGCAAATTCCTGGCCAATTTGCCTTTTTATTTCAGGGACTTTGATTCCAGTAAAAACACCTTTTGTGAGGAGTTAGACGGCATGTCCTTGCCAGAGGGAGGTGGAAATTGACACCCTTGTCTCTCACGTTCCTGCTCCAGTATCCACATTAGCTTGTGATCCTGGACTTTGAGACCACACTGCACCTGTGGTGGTCAGCAAGTCAAACCTTCTTTCTCGATTGGCCAACAGTAAGGTTGTAATGGGTTCAGTTTTTTAGTTTCAGTTTACAGACAGGCACCCATATGCCTATATTCCTGACTCTTTACAGAGACTGTTCACCTTTTCCTGAGTAAGTTGACAAGATATCAGAGTTGTTTAATGATTCCTCACTTGATTCAAGTTGATCCAGTTCTGCCTTCTATTCATCCCACATCCTCAGGAATTTTTCTGTCCTGTCTTTTGTCTGTCTGAAAGTTTTCTCTGGTCCCTTCCCCATTTGGACCAGGAGTGACATATTAAGCCTCATGTTCTCCTTAAATTGCAGGCTGTCTGAGTGGTGTCCAAAAAACAATGTGGGCTTTACAGATAATTGGCAAACTTTATGGCGGAAACCTCTTCTTGTTAGGAGGGACGGCATCCATCCCACTTTGGATGGAGCAGCTCTCATTTCTAGAAATCTGGCCAAATTTATTAAGCCCCCCAAAACGTGACTATCCAGAGTTGGAACCAGGAAGCAGAGTTGCAGTCTTACACGCCTCTGTGCAAAACAACCACGTAGAAAGAACAATACAGTATCCACATCTGCACCAAAGAGTAAAACAGTGAAATGTGGATTATTAAACATTCGGTCTCTCTCTTCCAAGTCTCTGTTAGTACATGAATTAATAATTGATCAACAAATTGATTTACTCTGCGTTATGGAACTCTGGTTACAGCAGGATGATTATATTAGTTTAAATCAATCAACACCCCTGAGTCATACTAACTATCAGAATCCTTGGGCCAGAGGCAGAGGGGGTGGTGTAGCAGCAATCTTCCACACCATCTTATTAATCAACCAAAGACCAAGACAGAGTTTTAATTCATTTGAAAGCCCGATGCTCAGCCTTGTCCACCCTTGCTGGAAAACTCAAAAAACAGTCTTATTTGTTATCATCTATTGTCCACCTGGGCCTTACTCAGAGTTTCTGTCTAATTTCACAGAGTTGTTATCTGATTTAGTGCTCAGCTCAGATACAATAATTATTGTGGTGGATTTTAACATCCTTGTAGATGCTAAAAATCACAGCCTCAACGCAGCATTTAATCTGTTATTAGACTCAATTGGCTTCTCTCAAAATGTTAAAGAACCCACCCACCACTTTAATCACACTCTAGATCTTGTTTTAACATATGGCATAGAAACTGAACATTTAAAAGTGTTTCCTGAAAACCCTCTCATGACTGATCATTTCCTCATAACATTTACATTTAAAATAACTGATTACACAGCACTGGGTAGTCGATTTCAACACAGTAGATGTCTTTCTGATAGTGCTGCAACTAAATTTAAGAATATGAGTTAACTTCAGTAATTACTTCCTCCAAACCATCAATGTGTCTTTTAGACCTCATCCCTACAAGCCTGCTCAAAGAACTCCTACCATTAATCCTTAAATCTTAAATATGATCAACATATCTCTAATAATCAGCTATGTACCACAGGTATTCAAAGCTGGCATTAGTTAAACCTTTACTTAAAAAGCCATCTCTTGACCCAGCTCTCTTACCCAATTATAGGCCAATCTCCAACCTTCCTTTAATCTCTAAAACTCTTGAAAGAGTAGTTTTCAAACAGCTAACAGATCATCTGCAGAGGAATGGCTTTTTTGAAGAGTTTCAGTCAGGTTTCAGAGCTCTTCACAATACAGAAACAGCTTTAGTGAAGGTTACAAATGATCTTCTTATGGCCTCTGACAGTGGACTCATCTCTGTGCTTGTCCTGCTAGACCTCAGTGCAGCGTTCGATACTTCTGACCATAATATTCTATTACAGCATGCTGTAGGTATTACAGGTACTGCGCTGCAGTGGTTTGAATCATATCTATGTAATAGACTCCAATTTGTTCATGTAAATGGAGAGTCCTCTTCAAACACTATGGTTAATTATGGAGTTACACAGGGTTCAGTACTAGGACCAATTCTGTTTACATCATACATGCTTTCCTTAGGCAGCGTCATCAGAAGGCATAGCATACATTTTCACTGCTATGCAGATGATACCCAACTTCATCTATCCATGAAGCCAGATAACACACACCAATTAGTTCAACTGCAGGAATGTTGATATAAAGATCTAGATGACCTCTAACTTTCCGCTTCTAAATTCAGATATAACTGAGATTATTGTACTTGGCCCAAAAATACAAATCCTCACATCAAAGGTCTTGAATAATCAGGCCCCTTCTTATCATAATATAATACCATATCACCCCATTAGAGTACTTCACTCTCAGACTGCGAGCTCACTAGTGTTTCCTACAGTATTTAAAAGTAGAATGGGAGGCAGAGCCTTCAGTTTTCAGGGCCCTCTTCTATGGAACCAGATTCCAATTTGGATTCGGGAGACAGACACTATCTCTACTTTTAAGATTAGCCTTTAAATTTTCCTTTTTGCTAAAGCATACAGTTAGGGCTGGATCAGGTGACCCTGAATCCTCGTTAGTGGTGCTGCAATAGATGTAGACTGCTGGGGGATTCCCATGATGCAGTGAGTATTTCTTCTTCCGTCACCTTTCTCACTCATTACGTGTTAATAGACCTCTCTGCATTGAATCATTACCTGTTATTATTCTCTGGTTCTCTTCCACAACATGTCTTTTGTACTGTCTTCCTCCCCTCACCCCAACCAGTCGCGGCACATGGCCGCCACTCCCTGAGCTTGGTTCTGCTGAAGGTTTCTTCCTGCTAAAAGGGAGTTTTTCTTTCCCACTGTCACCAAAGTGCTTGCTCATATTGAGTCATATGATTGTTAGGTTTTTCTCTGCATGTATTCTTGTAGGGTCTACCTTACAATGTAAAGAACCTTGAGGAGGGCAGTGGTGATGGCAAATTCTTGAAAATTTGCCATCACCGCTGCCCTCCTGACCAAATTTCAGGGTTCTCCTCCTGTGAGGCTTTATCTTTCTGGTCAAGCTTTTCACCTGCAAAGCCCAGTCCAAACTCATGACATTTCAGGCTGTAGAAATATGAATATGTACATCAAGGGTTGTATTTTTAAAATATGCTGTGTGGTTTGTATACAATATTAGCAGGAAGGTAAAATATGAGATATGCTCTGCTTGACCACTGAATGAAAGTGTTTGTAAAAGTGCTTAAGGAGTTTTATGACTATATGGTCAGCAGTAACCATATCCATAAAAAGCATGAAAATATGTGAAAAACAGCAGGATGTCATAACATAAACCATATTCCAGATGTCAGCATAATGGTGACTGGAAGGCCCGAACCACACCTTCCTAATGTGGGAGTCAACCAATAGATGTCCATGTTTATGAATTAAATCAATTCATAAACATGGATTGATTATGAAAAAGTGGTATCCAACATATGTTGCAAAGTGACATTTCAAGCTATCACATCATTTTTTTAAGTGTTTGTTCCTGACAATTTCACTTTGTGTGTGGACTGCATGTGCCTGCAGCCAACAATAGACTTATCAATTATAATATCTCATTTTTGATATATTTTTATTTGTTCATTTTTGCATCTCAGCCTTTTGTTTATCTTTTTTTTTTTTTAACATTCGTTAAATGATTTATTTGTGCAAAAGGACAAAAAACTCAACCCATATGGGATGCTCCAGTCAAAGGGTAAACATGTATTAGTGACAAAGTTTAAATATCCCAGGGTCAGACATTCAAAGGGCAAGAATACAATGTGCTATTGTGAACTTGAAATGTGTTCACCCTGTTGTTAACGCCACCATTTTCTCATAATTTTTTCATGACCCTATTTCCTTGAGGGCAAGGGTCAGCTCCTTGCCACTTCTGCTTCTCTTGTTTTTTGGACTTTTGCCATACAGTGTTGATTCAACTTGCTTCCTCAGTTTCAGAAGTTGTGTTGCTCCTACAGGTTTTATAGTCCCTGACTGAATGATTAGAAGTCCAAAATATACAAACAAGATGTACCGAGGCAAACAGAGCTCTTCCTAGTTAATTGGAAACCTAAAACAGCTGATTATAATCAATTATCCACTCTGCGTAGCATTGCGTCGGATATATTTAATTACAAGAGCAGCTATTGTGTAGACAATGTCACACTTGAGAGGAAGCAAGTAAGAGGACAACGCTGGAGGAAGAAAATTAAACTGCCAGTAAACATGATTAATTCAAGTCGAGGACATAATCAGTTTTCTTTTTTTAACTGGAAAACAGGCAACACACATTTTTTATGTAATGAGCATCTCCCCTGTGCTGGCTGTGACTGAAGACAAAGCTGTGCACTAATTCCCACATTGGTTGTCAAGATGCCCAGCCCCTCCCCATGTCTACGTGTTCTCGGGCAAGACACTGATACCCAAGTTAATTCAATTCCAATTTAATTTTATATATATATAGCACCAATTCACAACAAGAGTTGCCTCAAGGAGCTATTACCCCTGATGTTAAGCAAGTACCTTGCATGGTAGCTCTGCTACCATTGGTGTGTGAGTTAATGGGTGAATGAGAAATACATGGTAAGGTGTTGTCTCGAACATCTAAGGTTAGAGGGTGTCATGTAGGTGTGGCTGCGGTGCTTAAATATTTTCAGCATATCCTGACATTTCATTATCTGACCGTGCCCACATAAGTCATTCTTGGTATTTTCAACTCAACTTTATGAATCAAAAATACTAATTGTGTTGGGGGATCAGAAAAACAGCAGATCAAATGCCATAGCCTCCTCAAGTACAGTACAATTAGTTTCATATATCGTTAACCTTTTCACTGGTTGAACACCAAATGCCACAGCATAGAGATTCACAATGATGCAGGAAAGGCTTGGTCAATACACGTGAAGATTAATAGCACCTGAACCTTGCTCCATAGGACAGTCAACGTATACAAGGGTTTATTATTGCCCTTAGAAAAGTTGTAAAAAGTATGCAGTGACACTAACAATTTTGGGGTTGGAAATGTGTATTTATGAAGTATATACCTAGTATTGTTATGTTAGGTTTAAAACAAAAAAACAAGCACAAAACAACTAATTATTATTTAAGTTAAGGCATTTTAAGCTGTTTAAACAAGGTGTGGCTTGTTTCCTGGTAAATTTCTTAATTGTTATGAAACTGATTCTTACAGATTCATCAGGTGACATTTTCTTATATTTGGCCTTTTAGCCATGACAACAAGTGACAAAACAGGATGTGTTGCATAACGTACTCACCCTATTGGGTATATTAGTTCTAATATCTACTAATTATTAAATACAGTTTATTGTTTAAATCACTATCAGCATGATAGCAATTTAAACCTCATTATCAGTAAAGTGATAGTGAAGTTTAAATAAAAGGGCAAAGCTGCAATTAAAAGCGTGCAGTGTTTCTACTGCACTTACATGGTTACATACACAGTGCATTCACTGTGGGTGTTATCAACTCACCCTTGACAAAGACCCATTTCCTTAGAGTAGCTGTTTCAGTCTCGATGTATTGTAGCATGACAGCAAATCTGTCCTACAATTATTATGATACTCCCAAAATTACTAGAAACAGTAATTGTTGTGGGTATTGATTTAAAACATATGCAGCTCTTATTACATAGCATCAAAATGCAACATAGCAGTTAGTAAGGACTTTATAACTTTGCAGTTTGTTTGTATGACAACATATTAGGATAATATTTTCAAATGACTAAGGTCACAAAATGCAACCACAATGAAACACTTGTGGTTTGTTCTATATGATTGTAGCTTTTAGCTGTTTTTATATAGGTAAAAACATCATGCCGTAACAGTAGGCTAAAGAGGTTACGTAAGCTTGTGTAACATGTAATGTAGACATTTATTTCACTGATCGATCCAGCGGAATGAATATATATAAACAGATGGATTGCTAACAGATACAGGAATGACATGTGTGCATCAAAGGAAGAATTTTTAAGAAGAGAATTTTCATTTTTAGTACTTTTAGTTTAACAGGTTTTGTTTTTGGATCTCCTGCAGTGGCAGGAGGTAGAGGAGGTCCTTACAATCAATCAGCCAATTTTAACCAATCAGAAGAAAGTGAACTTTTAACAAGGGAGCTCTAAATAGACAGAAGCTGAAACAGTTTGTTTTTAAGATAGTGAATGTAGTTAGTCATTCACTGTCTGTTGTTCTTTGATTCAAGTAAATGCATTCTAGTGGAGTCCCAGATGAAAATGAGGTTCCTTAAGTCAACTGAATAAATTTAAAAGCCTATTATCTAATAACAGATTTCCTGAAATGCCTTAAATACCCCAATCTCACTATAGCTGATTAGTAAGTGTAGAAATATCAGATGTACATCAGAGTCTTTCCTTAATGTCTGTCACTCTCTCCCCAAACCATTTTTCCACAAGGGCCAAGAGGAAGCCCACCCACAAGCCTTTCAGCAGATGGAAATAACCTTTCCAGATTGCCCCCGCAGGAGATATAATTATCACAGCCGCCTTGGCTGTTAGTGGAAGTGTTCAACTGGCCGCTCAATACCTTGCCAGGTCCCTCTGTGACGCTGGTTTCCAGTGTTCGCTCATCATTACAGGAACACAGAAACCTTGAACAGGAATGAAAAGAAATATGGCTCCCAGTCATAAATGCACAGTAAGTGAGCAGAGGTCATATCTGTCAGCCTACATGATGCCAAAAGTACAAGGTCTGCAACTGATTGGAGTCTGATCAAAGTACTGAATAACTCTGCTCTCCCAGTTCAGTTTGGTTATGCTGATTTACTGCTGTGGCCCAGAGAGTAAGAGACTGACATAAAAGTCTAAATACAGCTAGAAAGTTACACTGCTGCTGCATCCTAACCAGGGGGTGAACTACTGATGACAACTATGTGCCAAGCAGCTAGTGTGAGGCATGACAAGCATTTAAAAAGACGCAGTCAAACGGATGGGAAGTTTTAATCCTCCTTCTGGTCCCAGCGCTTTTAAATAAGCTTTGTTCAGGGAATTCATGGATAGTGAGACTGACTGAGCAATAAAGGGACCTCTTTTGGTCTCAGAAAGTTCTCAAGCTGTGAACAGAAAGAAACACTGTTAAGTGAAAGAATGAGTGAGGAACAGAGATGCAGGGGGCAAATGCCGTTTGTTCATTCGCTACAAGCAGGGTGGATATGATGTGTCCAACTGACTATTTAAAAAGGAAGGGGAATTCCTTGTGTGGAGGAATTTGTGTGGATTTAGTTCAGTTCTTTCCTAGTACGAGGCCAGCTGACGCAAAACAGTTAATGACCAGATACAGCACAGGCGGTGTTTCAACGCTAACTGTTGACTGATCCTTCAGGAGTGGCAAATTTTACTGGCAAATTAAGGTCATGCAAAAAAAAAAAAATGTTTAAAATCAAACGTTAAATATGAAGGAACACTTCACTTCTCAGTTAGCTTTCTGTCTGTATAAAGTCAGTGGAAGCTTGTTTGCAACCATGACCCACGCCGTTGCCACATGACTCGATGCTTCCAAGAACTGCATCAAACACAAAAGTGTATATTTTTCTGATAGATGGCGGATTTGACATCCGATGCAAGGCGAAAAACTAAGTGCTGCATTTAAGGCACTGACTGAACTGTGCCACAGTTGTTTTGGTTTTTTGGGGGGTGGGGGGCGTTGGATCACAACATACAGGTGTTCGCATGAAGGTGTACTTGGGTCCTGGTCAGGTGTCGGCATGTCTGTGTCTTATGCCTGCATTTGTGCAGCGTATGGCACTTTATCTCCCTGTTCCATGGGACACATGATACCTCTTAGTTACAAGCAGACACCATATGCATTTCCACCAAATGAAACCTTGTACGCCTGCGTGTTCCTGATAGCTGGCAGTTCAGGCCAGGACAGCATGGGGCCAAAATTATTCTGGGACAGAGAGGGACTATTTATACCATAAGCTATTTCTTATCACATGGCAGAACTTGAAAAATTACAATCACTTAGTTTTAAGTGTGGGCGTATGGTACTCAGGTTATGAGATCTTGTTTTACAATACGCTGCAATAAAAACGTTTAATATCGTACTTTTCCTATAAATTAAAGCAAAAGATATTGTAAAATTGAATATATATGCTAGTCTTGGTGCATTTTAGGTTGACCACATCAGGTTTAGAATAATGGTGAAAAAAAGAGATAAGAGCTAGACCTTCTGCTAGAGATTTCTAAAAGCTATTCACTCACTCAAGGGCCTTATTCATCAACTGACAACAAAAGCAAAAAAAAAAAAGAACGCTATGGAATAAAAAATCCAAAGGTCCTGGGGAGAAAAACGGAAAAGCAAAGTTTAGCAGTGTGTGGCAAAGCAATGTCACAGGGCCTAGTTTGTTTGTTTCTTCAGCATGTCAATATCACATTTTTACTGCTCATTTTTCTTCGAGGTGCCATTTTACTCATTTTTCTCAAACGTATGGAGTTTTTTTATGTGCTTTCCCGCACAAGTACTCTGTCTTTAGCAGTTTTATCAGTGTTTAAACTGGCAAAAATACATCTGTCAGTCACCACCTCTTCCAGTATTTATGATCTAGCACGAGCCAACAGGAACCAATAGAAAGGTTTCAACAGGTCTGGCTGGTCTGCGGAGTGGCTCTTGTAGTTGGAAACCAATCTGTGAAGTAGTACAACACAGATTTCCATGCCTGACACCTCCAAAACATTCTACTATCTGTGCACGTGGCAGCCGTATGTAGGCCATGTGTTGAGGCTTGGCATGCATGGTTCAAAATTTAAATTACTTTGATCATTCAAAAGGGAAAGAGGCAGCTGCAGCTCTAACTTACAACTCTGAATTTAAAGGTAAGCTTGCACTGGAAAGCTGAATGTAATGAAGCCAAGTGAACGTGTGCCTGAGCGACGCTCTTTAGCTGGAGAGTGCTCTTGTAATTGTGTTAGCAAGATGCTCTTTTACCACATACTATCTTTCTTCCTGCAGGTGTCAAGGCAGCCTTAAATTGCTCACATTTCTATTATACAACTTCTCTTTCACTAACAACCAGAGCCAAGGACTTCACCAAATGAGAACAGCATCGACATTAAAACTTAGAGCAAGAAAGTTACACTAATAGATGTGTTCATTTGTACAGATATGAGTCACAAAGTCTTAACTTTAATGTGGGTGTTGTGATATCCCACTGTCTACTCTCAAGCATATCTTTAATGAAGGCAACTAGCCTTGTGCAATTCTATTTTTCCTGAAGGCATCATTATTGCCACAGTGCAAACATTATATCAACGCTTGTTTACGGTACCTTTGCATTCTCTCACGTGCACGTTAGAAGCACTATATCAGCTCATTACATACGAAAAGTGTCCTAAACGAGTGTGTTTGGGATTTAGCTTGATTTGGGAGTAAAAAGCATCCCCTACATCCTTTTTTTTCCCCCTTTCAATTGATTGGTGAATTCAGTTGTGGATGAGGATGACTCACTCCGCTCTTTTTCACTCACCTTTATTGCTGTTCTGCCTGGTTGCTATGCCCACATAAATGCACACAGAGAGCAAAGGGTTAGGAAAAGACAAGATCTGGCCTAGTCATCCTTTACTTAGTAGAAAACCTAAAAG
>VUQG01031818.1:0-16587 GCA_015106755.1 Etia nguti | reverse complement strand
GTGGAGTTCTGACTCCCATTTCATCTTGGTCCTATGTAAAAGAGTTTCACTAGGTGGAGAAGCTAGTTTGTAAAGGTAGGAAATATGGCCCTTTGATAAAGTATTAGCTCTAAGAACCAAGTCTATTCCGCTGGGAGTTGGAATTTGTGGGAATATAGTTGAACATTTCTTTGCAAAATGTCGCAACTGGAAGTACCGGAAAAAATCTGATTTATTGAAATTAAAGCGAGTAACTACTTCATTGAAACTTGCAAAGACCTCATTTACGTATAAATCACCTAGAGTACAAAGTCCTTTATGTTCTAAGACAGAAAATCTTGAGTCCATCTTTGCTGGAACGAATAAATGATTATCGCAAATCGGGGTTGCTAGAGGGAGGGTGAGCCATCCAAAGTGGCGTCTTATTTGTGACCAAATTTTTAATGTTCCAGTGACAACTGGGTTGGAAGACTGGCTTAATAGGGATGATTGTAAGGTATCTCATGCTAAAGCACGTAATGACGAGGAACAGGAGGCCGCTTCGCTCTGGCACCAATTAGTATGGGGAGACGTACACCACAATAATATTTTATACATGTTGGATGCCCAATAATACGCAGTTAAATTAGGCAGTCCTAATCCTCCAGCTGATCTATCCCTATAGAGAAGCGAACGACTAGCCCTTGGACGTTTACCGGCCCAAATGAACAATGAAATAGCGTCATTTATAGTTCTAAAAAATGATTTAGGAAGATAGATGGCCAAGCTTTGAAAAACATATAAATATCTAGGTAATACGTTCATTTTAATAATTTGAATCCTACCAGCTAAAGACAGCAGTAGGTAGTTCCATCTTTGTAGATCAGACTTAACTTTCATTGTGAGTAAGGTAAAATTCTGTTCTCGCATTAATCGCAGAGATCGTGTAATTGCAATGCCGAGATATTTAAACCCCGAATTAGCCATTTTAAAGGGTATAGTTGATGTAGGTACGTCTGCAGCCATTTGATTAACTGGAAAGTATTCGCTTTTGGAGATGTTAAGCTTATATCCCGATAAGTATCGGAAGAAGTTTAATACTGATAAAATGTGTGGGAAATTTAATAAAGGGTCATTCACATAAAGAAGCAAATCATCTGCATAAAGCGACACCTGTACACCTGATGTTTTATACCACATCTATCAATCCCTCCAAATCCTTTCACCATTTTTAAAGCTACTGAAAGTGGTTCAATCGCTAATGCAAATAATAACGGGGATAATGGGCCTTGGGTCTTGTTCCCCGAAAAAGTGGAAATAGTGGAAACTGCTTTTTTTTATTAATATGTTTTTATGCCTGTGAAGCTCTTTGAATCTGCTTTTGGGATACACAAATAAAATTTTATTTACTTACTTTAATTTACAAATTGCACTGACTATAGTCTCATTTGTACTTTGTGTATCTTCTAATTAACTGACGTTATCACGTTAGCATTTAAACAGCACGCAGGGAAAAAAATTACCAGCTAAACACTAGCATATAATGTAAGCATGCTGAAGTTACATTCTCACAGAGTTTTGACTTCAGGGCATACTTAGTTTTGTTATGCTTTCAGTGTCTAAGCTTCATTCTCAAAAATGTGCTTAGGGTTAGTATGTAACCTAGTATGAAACTGCGGCAAAGCTTTAGTATATACACTGTAGGCCTTTTGGTCATTTGAATTATGAATTTCTATTTGTAATTTCTAACCTAGACAAGAATTTAAATAAAAAATAAATCAAATTTCAAGCTCTGTAACTTCACATGCAGCTCAGTATGGGTTCCATAAAAAGACTGTGGCTGCCTTCTTTTTTGTTTAATTTTACTTATTTCATGTATTACTCACTGCAGAGAACAGTCACATCTCTCCCCATTCCACTCCTCTAACAACATTTTCGTTTTATACCTGGATAAACCTGATTACCACATGTGACTCAAAGAGTGATGCTAATTCCTCGTAACATTTTGTATAAAATAGTAAATGAAGTGTTCTAACCTTTGATTTTTGCAATACAATGCAAGATTTATAGTTTTGAACTCATCCGTACAGTAGCACTACCCGCTTAGCCCTCTGTGAGAAACGGCGAGCAGACTAATGAGCTTTATGGATGACTGCCAGTAAAGAAACCTTTTCATCACGCCATGACCATTTCCTGGGAAAGAAAATGGACTAAAAAATATATTAAACATGTCAGGGGTTTTAAGCTTTTAAGGCAACACTCAATGGATCGACAGACCAGCTCCTGCATGAGTGAAGGGATTAAATTCAGCCTAATAATACTAAAACAACACTATAAAATAAGTATATTCTTTCACTCTGTTTTGATATTTCATAATTATTCCATCCTTCACTTAGATGTTTTACTAATCATGGGATAAGAGGTCAAATGAATGAATTAAAACTGGACATGCATGCACACGTGTGTGTGTGGGTGTGTATGTGTGTATATAATATGAAAGAGGGCCAAAAAAAGAAGAAAAACAAAATCACAGAAAGCCTTGTGTTTGAGAAAGAACCATAGAAATCTGGTTATTCACCTGCATGAGCAGCATGTAAGGAGGGAGACAAATATCACTGACAGTGATATACACATAGACTTTTTTTTTTATTTGTCATTAAAATACCGTTTCCAGTGAACATGGTGTGCGGGTTTGACTTTGTGTGTACAGGAGTGTGTGTTTAGGCAGTATCAGTCATCGTGCAGAGTTTAGTACACTGAGGTTGAGGAAACAAACATCCCATTTATATGAAAGAGGATCTCTCAGAAAAGAGCACACACACATACACTTACCTTCAACATACAGATCAAATAAGGATATGCATACACGCAAACTACACAAATACACACTAAGCATGTACGCTTTCTGAGTGTAACGGATAAACACAAACTAAAATCTGAAAGCTGACGCCAACACACACACATACACTGTAACCAAATCAAGCTCTCATTCATCAGGACAGGAGAAGGTCCAGCAGGCTAAATAAACTGAGCCAAGCAGAACTGTTTGGCCAGTCATATGATATTAAATGTATAACAGTCAGCAAGGCTTTGACCCCGTCATCTGATATGGTGTGTGTCTATATATATATATATATATATATTTCCATCACTCTGACCAGATCGGAGATTAGAACATTTCTAAAGCATCTAAATCAAAATTGTGATTAAAAAAAAAGCATTTAAGCCATACATGACAGCATGAATAAACAGATAAACATTTTTAGCCATTTATTTATTCAATTTTGCTAATTGGTAGGGTCTTACGTCAATGATAGTGATCTTGATGACAAAGTAATTTAGTCGAAAAGCGATTTGTTAATGCTCTCCCTGAACCGCATCATTAATGCATCCACTGTTTTAGTGCTAATACATTTCCTACTGCTATTGTGTGATATGAAAACCATTTATTGTGCATCTGCAACAGGAACTGCTCTGTGCTCATCACCAAATCCAAAGTACACATGGAAAGACATGCTTATGTAAGAGCTGATGCTTGGATGTGTGTTTTTATGCACTATATGTGGCATATGTATGTGTTTATCCAAACTATGAGGCACTTCCTAACAGTTCCTAAAGTCCTATACAAATAAAGCATTATTTCTATTAAAGTCATCACTGATGTTGCTCTAAAATTTAATGTACAAAATCATTTTTCTTTCAATGCTATATTAATTTAATTAATTTTCAAGCAGAGTGATCTTTGTAATGAAAACGTTTAGTGGCACACGCACATACACACGCAGACACACAAACACAGTGATAACTTAGGCTTCCTGGGTGTGCAGCACACTTGAATATGAGGACAGGAAGAGCAAAGTATAAATCATAAATCGTATGTGTTGGTGACTTGTATCCCAACGAAAAGATATGAACAAAACACTTTTACTTCTAGCAACTTTTATTTTTTAGTAGGTATCCTAATCAACTGATCATTTATGTAGTACTTCATATCTTTAGCTAATGATGCTCATCTGTACTGCATGCTATTTAATGTTTACATGTATTGTGACACATGAAAGTCTTTTTCTGGCATTTTAAAACTCTAAAGTCTCCACTAAATGTGAAGATCTATTTATAGCAGAGACATTACGTTGGTTAGAGGTGTTTAATGCACAGTGTAAAGGAAATAAGCTTGTTGCATTCGTAATGCTGTGCTGTCATTTCTGGAAAGCTTGCATATGTCTGCTGAGCTCTGTCTGATTTACTGCAGTCTGTGCACTGCAGGGCTGTGTTTGTGTGTGTGTCCAGCGAGAACGGTGAAGTCAGGGTTTCCACTGTGATATCTAGTCTGGAGAGTGTCTTGATACTGGTGGGGGGCACCCAGATAACAAACAGCTGGAAGAGAAGACTGCACGCATGCACAGCGTACACCCACGCAGTCTGTAAGACTTCTAAACGATACGCAGTCAGAGTGAAGTGTACATGTGCTTACATTAAAATGAGGTACTTTCCGATCAAACCATGTGTGCGCAAGTGCGTCTGTTTCGGTCCATCCAGACAAGCTCTGCACTGGGAGCAGATGGTTTTCGGATGGTGGGGATTTAGTCAGAATGGCTCGTTAACCATCAGCAGCTGATACTGAAGACTGTGAATCAGATAACCTTAAGAAACTTTATACTGTTCGAGCCTAAACATTACTTTTAAACAGATGTGAATTCCTTTTTAATAGCAACTTGCTTTTTTCATCTTAGAATAAAACTTCAGTATTTCCAGCAACTAATGTGTAGGCCTATATCAAGGATCTTGCTGTTAGAAATCAGTTTCATACATTCCAGCATACAACATTACTACTCTCATAGTGCATACATGCAAAGTGCATACAAAGTCTATGCAATGAAGAAAATGGACTCGAACAATAAGAAATGAAAGACAAGACTATTGATGCCATTTGAAGGCATCTGGAGATGTATGTTGTTTACTGAAAGCTGTGAAAGTATGATACTATAACTTTATCCCAGCTATCTTGCTTGCAAATATTTGTGGGATTACAACACAACAGTCTTCAGGCAAGTAACACAAGATGAAAAAAGTTTTTAATTAAATGAATTAGAAAAAAAAGCCTACTTGTAGCTCTCCAGCTCTCGTGCAGAGGATACAGTGAGGAAGCTGTCTGTTCTGGGGTTGTAGGTCAGTGGGCCAGGCAGCAGAAAACCAGGGAGGAACCTGCCAAAAGAGTAGCTGTCCTGCTCGAAGAACATCAGCATCCCGTCCATAGACTGGATACAGAGAGAATGATGACCTGATGGAGAGAGTGGGGGGCAGCAAAGTAGATTTATTCACAAGCTAAAATGTTTTGAACTGATGATAAAAAACAAAAACACAAAAAAACCTAAACACAATTTCAGTGAAAACAATGTAATTAAATACAATGTTATACTTAATGTTATACTGTAAACTCAGGTATGTTTCGCTGGGTATTTTCCACTTTGGCTTTCAGAGAGAGGTTAATTTCATGTAGCAATTAGCAACATCGGTGGCGTAAAAACAGGCGGAGCTTCAACTTTTAAGCGTCTCCTAAGCTTTCCACCATGTCTCTCTGACACAATTTGAACAAACAACCTAGCTTAACATCATGAATGTCACTGTAGAGTGACCATCTCAAAGTGTACACCATTATCTACATTTGTACAACTCATCATGTCCAGTCCCTCTCTGGGACTTTTAGCTCCACCTTTCGAAACACTTTGGCCTTTAGACAAGGTCAGATTGCACAGCAAACAAACTAATTCGTGTAAAGAATACAGGCTGCTTTTTTTGGCTGCTTTATCTACATCCCTATATTTTTTTCTTCAATAAAAAAACAAACAAACAAAATACACTTTTTTACAACACAAGCACCAAGGATCCTGGAGGACTTTTGTGGCTTTTGTTTAATTTCAGCCATGATGTTGTGTTGTGCTGTGAG
Source organism: Etia nguti (assembly GCA_015106755.1). Taxonomy (NCBI): domain Eukaryota; kingdom Metazoa; phylum Chordata; class Actinopteri; order Cichliformes; family Cichlidae; genus Etia; species Etia nguti. The sequence goes on along the minus strand of VUQG01031818.1, from coordinate 10,682 downwards.
GTGCGTTACTCCCTCTGCCTGAATCTGATATCTCCATTAACACCTCCATACTCATACACACAGACACCTGGCTGTAAGTATAAATGTGTTCAAGACTATGTGTTTATTAGGAAAGGCCTGGTGTAGGACATACTAAGCCCCGACACACAAAATACACAGCAGCACACACTGCCATAAAGCAGTGGGGCTGTGTGACCAGAGAACTATAATTAGGCCTCAATGCGCTATTAAAACTCACACTGCCATCAACTAGAGGTCAGAGAGACAGCCACCTACAGTGCACACATACACATACGTACACACTTAACATCTATCACCAAGGATTTAGACAGAAAAGCCACACACTCCTACACACCTATTCTGTGTCAACAAGTATGTGTGTGTGAGAGTGTGTGTGTGCCTGAGTGATGAGCGGCCATTCAGGGTGGCCATTAACACACTGAAGGACAAGGTCTCATACGCCGCAAACACACCCTGTGAATAAAAGTGTGTTAAACACAATATTTGATGGTGGGCCAACAGCAAATGTTGAAGCAGAATGTGCATGTCTTCATATGGGTGGATTTACATCCAGCCACAAGTGTGTGTTCTTGTGTGTGTTTGTGTGCAGAGTTTAAAAAAAATATTTGAAAAACAAATGTAGTCTTCTGAGGACCAAGCGCATTGTGTTTAGTTCAAAACTGTAAGTCACGAACGTCTGCTGTCCAAATGTCCTTAATGTGGAAAATTTGTGGAAATGCACAAGCTCTAGCCAATTATAGTGTTGACAGTGTCTCTTAAACACTAGTGTTCTGTATTTTCTTAAAACAGACCCAGACTGTGATTGTTTTCATTTATATTATGTTCAATATAATTAAATTAAAGCTAAAACAACCTTAAATTCAGCTGGCTGAGGTTGCAATAAAGAGCAATTTGTCCTAAATGTCAGCATACGTCATTTATGTTTAAAATTTTTAATTTAATAAATGGTGTGCTGTCATGAAAGGGTGGATTCATTGTCTGTTTTCCACTTTTTTTCTACTTGCATTTGCCTGTTGCTGTGTATTATTTTCCTCATTCACACAGGCCTAGAGACCTGTTGGTGACTACCCAGAAACCGTTGGAGAAAAAATACAGATTCCTGAACAGTTGTGAGTCATTGCTGGAGGTTGTTGGCTGTTGCATGCAATTGATCGCTCAACTCTCTTTCATACCGGCCCAGAAATCTATTAGTGACCCTGTGATAAATACAGTCAGTTAAAACTGTGTATTCCACAACTGGTTCAGGCAGGTTCAGGCAGTTTTGTGATCAATTTAGGAGCTTTGGTAGATAGCAGGTTGTGGTGGTTGCCAGCAGTTTCCAAGAAAGGCACCAACTTGTCTGCAAACAGTTGCAGACTACTCACCAGGTGTTAGTGAAATTGTGAAACATACGATGCAACCTGGAAATGTACTGTCCAAAATGGTATGCTGTGGTAGACAACTTCTTCTGTTGCCGTGAAAATATCACACGGTATAACATTTTATAAAGGTCACTAAGATTTCTTTGAAAATGACTTTTGGTCTTATAAATTTAATTTCCTTGAAATTTTCCTGAAGAGGAATATTTTTATTTTTTTATTTTTATAGACTAAAAGAAATCACTAACAATATGTGCACTTAGTCTAACCTACAGTACAGACCTAAGTAATGACTATCTGAAAAATACAAATTTGCAATTACCCATGTTATGATATAAATTGAATCAGTCACTCAAGGAAATTCTTCTGGAATATTTCACATCACCATTTCTCCCACAACAATAACAGATACTATCGGATGTTCAAGATATTACTTGGATATTATCATGAGAGAGTAGAAAAAAAAAAAAAAACTGCTAAAAAATTTTCACAACCTACTGCATTATTGAAATCCATGAATTATAAGCAACAAATAAGATTTGGGAACAGGCTACTGCACTATAAAAGGGGAAAAAAAGACAACAGCATTGAAATGATCATAGTCGTTTTGGTTTCTTAAGTCACTGTTCTACTCGAAGCAGACCAAGACTCTGTGAACAGGCTGAGGTAAAGACCTGTCTCAGACAAACACTTCACCGATTTGTCAGGTTTCTGGATGTCATTTCCGACCCTCAAGGCAGCTCAAGGGTCAAAACAACAGACACTCAGCACAGCCTGACATGACTCTGTATCATCAATAATAAGAAATACATAGTGAAAACGAGAGCCAAGCTGTTTCATAACAACAACTGTCCAAATGTAATTTCACACGCCCACGGCCAGGTATAGCATGTCAAAGAGTCCAGTATGAGAGCCACTGCTCAGACACAGTGGAGGAAACAGGCCTGTATTAGTGTCATTAATAAGACTTGTTGAACAAGCACACAGAGCAGCCAACAAAGCACAGAGGCTGGCCGCACACTGCTGTGGGCAGCACCTCGCCTCTGTGTAAATATGAGGGAGAAAATGTGAGAGTGTGAGAGAAAGAGGGACAGTCTGTAGGTACATGTGAATGTGCTGGTTTGGGGACCAGAACATGTGTGTGCATGCATCTGTGTGTGATTATATGTGCATGTATATATATATGTGTATGTAAGACCAGTCTATACTTCGACTGCAAGTGTGTGGCCTGAAAGTGACCCAAACCAAATGGCAGCCCAGCTATTAGAGTAGTATTAATACAGAGCTGCTATTACAGTGCCTACAGCACTGCTAAATGGGTGCTATTATAGACCAACACATGCAAACCCACACACACGCACACACGCACACACACACTCACGTGTAACAGCAGACACAACTTGCAAAAACACTCCCACACACACACACACTAGTTTCCATATCCAAACCAAGCAGCAACCTCCACGGGTGACAAATGAACCCACATGGATGTGCCAAAAACTGCTGTACCTCTAGTGGCCACTTGAGGCTGGCACAAAAGTGAGTGAGTACCCGTAAACTCCAGTGTTAAAACGACCAACTTTACAGCCTTAAAAAGCATTCATACAGACTGGTAATAAAATGTTTTAGGCCTCTACATACATTTACTTCCTTCACAAGAGCTATAAAGTGGATGAACCTTATTACAACTCCTCCATCTAGAAATTGGATTTAAGGGGCATGGCCACTTTGACTGACAGCTGTCCCCAGGCAGGCAGCCAAAGGCAATTGGTTTCTGCTAGTCCTCAACTCTGCTAATTGTAGTTAATGAGCTGGATCTCTCAACTGCATTTGTGCTGTTGGTGGCTTGTTGGGCATTTTAAGAGAATTATCTCATAATTAAAATGGATTGCTGTGTGGTACAGAATCTCCTGTTTTTGTTTTGATACATTTTTAATATCGCCATAGTCCGTTACTTAGCACTAATTCACTAAGATATCTGTGTAGGGCATTGATTCCTTACAGTGTATGCATGCAGCTTACTATCCACGCTTTCTATTGTTAGTTGATAACATGCCACTAAATTGACTCTCATCAAAATATGGTTAGTTGTGGCTCCAGAAAACTAATATGGCAACAGCACTTCCACAGCACAAGCAAATGTTAAGGTTTCAAAATACAACCACAAAAAAAGGATGAGGTCCTAGTGACCAAATCTGTCTATTATACTAACTGTGATCTAAACACACAGAGTCTTATCACACAGCATCTGGGGAAGAAATACATGTTGAAGAAGCTACATTTTCAGAAGTCTGTTTCGCCTCAGAGGTCTTGCAGAAGTCTTGCCTCAAAGCTGTGACCATCACTTTCTATGTAGTAAAACTACACAGAAAACACTGTCCAGTGTGTGTGTGTGTGTGTGTGCAAGATAATCATTATGAATGTGTGTATGTTTGTGTTTCATCCAATCAACCGTGAGATCGGCTCATTTTCTTGTAAACTATGTGAAATGGTGAGGAAAGAGCAAACGGCGAACATCTTTCCCCAATCAAACACCCACAGATCAAAAACTCATCTGCCCTTTAGAAGGAAAAGAGAAATAAAAATAGCCTCTTTTGTGTGTATGTAGTCAAACAGAACACAAATATCTTCAGTTATAAATGAAGCAGTGATCGTTATTGGTATAATTTAGACTACAAAACTAAACAGCTGCAACAGTAAACAGAGAAGACAGAAATAATGGAGAACAGTGCAAAATAAGTGGGAGCACTTCTGTTGCACATCATCCTTTCCCCTCTCCTCTGTTTCTACTATATCCCATCTAAAATGTAAAAAAAAAAATCCTTCCATACCAATCATAATCAAAAACAAGGTCAAAAAAGAAAGGCAGGCAGCAAACTGAAAATTTAGATGCAGAGTTGCAACATCAAAATAGATTCAGATTTCCCAAAATGTTATTTATTTTGGGGGATTTTTCTCTAATCATTTTTTAGGATTGTTGCCACATATGTCTAGTCTCACACTCATAAACCTTTAAAAGCATTAAAAATTATCTAAAAATGTAAAATATAATATTTTTTGAAAGAATAGGCATTACCATTATCTGCAAAATAAAGCATGTGTAACATGCACACCATTCTGATGAAGCTGTTCTTGAGCAAGGCACTAAATCTCCTCTAATTCCATAGTTCCTTTTCTGTAGCTGAAGTCAGACCTCCCTACTTAGAGGTGGGAAAGGGGAATTCCCGTATAAGAAGTAAAACAGGACCTCATTCATTCAGTATCAAGGTGCAATAGAAGAGCAGTTCTAGGGCCTGTACTGCCATCTAGTGGTGTACACTATAGGAAAAGACTAGAGACGTAAAGTGAATACTAGTCTGCTTGTATGGTTTTCTGTGTTTACTGAGTTTCTGGTCAAGGGCTGTTTAAGGGATAAGACTTGGTTTAGGGGTTAACCAGAGGTTTAGGTTAGGAAACAGCTTTGCGTTAAAACATTTACTTGTGGTTATAAAACCTAAGGTCAAAGGGTGGAGAATGCATGTCTATTTTTGGTCACAAGTAAGGATCGCTAAAACATTCAGGTACATACATGTCCAACTTGGACATGGCACAAAGACAGTTTTATTTACACCACAGTAGTTCACAACAATCAGCTATCTCATGCCATTTTATATTGCAAGAACCCCAGAGATCACAAGTTCCCCTATGAGCAAGCACTTGGTGACAGTAGAGAGGATGGGTGAAAGAACACAAGTTTACGTGAGAGCTCAGTTGACATCTGAAACACACCCCTGCACAGTGCGGTGAAACCAGAAAACACGTGGACACACAGTCAGAGTTATTGGTTTGTGGTATGTCCTACACACGTGCACTCAGTACAGGCCAAGGTATTGGTTTTGGTTTCAATTAGCCCACACAGTTCTTTCTATCAATCAAATACACACTCAGATGTGCACTTGCACACAGACGGACAGACAGACAGGCTCTCTAAACATGAAGTGAATGACGGATTCATCATGCCAGGCCACAGAGTCTGGCAAGATCTCTGTTCACACACACACCTTGACAATACAGGCTTTATTTGGAAATGTCATTTTCTCTCCTTTAAAGGGGGTTCCCTGTGTTTCTGCGAGAGTGTGTGTGTTTCTGTGTGTGTGTGTTTTTCTTGGATGCTTACTCCATTAGGGCTTTCCCCTACTTGGTTTTTCCAAAAGCCCAATAGACTAAAGAGAGCGCAGCTACATGACCTCTCTCTTTCTCTCCCTTTTCCTCCTTCACTCTTCTTACAGACTTTATAGTTTTATGTAGTTGTCCAGTGCTGCCAATTGCCTCTTATGCCAAGACACATGAACAGATGTTCACTAACGCACACCGCTTGCACTTCAATATATTTGCGAGGTCCCTCACCGATGTATTCCCTCATCGTTAACTCAAAGATAATCAACACAACTAAATGCCTATACTCAGCCTTTTGACTCTCCTTTATTAAATACTCCAAAAAAACTTAAAAAAAACCCCCACACACAAAAGAACTTGTAAAGCAGTAAAAGTACCCTTTATAGCCAGCCACTATTCCTGGTGGACATAAAGTTTTCTTTGGTATAAATGACTTACATGTGTGTGCATGGCTTATGGCACTGCTGTCAGAAAGCTGTTACTAAGAGAAGTTATTATGCACCAAAATTCTTGTGTGATTCCAAGACAGCTTTACATCGCTCTTGTTTAAAACAATATTATGAAAAAAGTGAATTTAGTGTACCCGTGACTCCTCCAAAGGTGCCGTAAGTCATGTTGCAGGCTGTTCTTTGCAGGTTATGCTCATAAACCAACTTGAGCTGGTACTGGTCACCATGCTCCACGTTCCCTGCAGTGCCTGCATAAGGTTAAAAAAAAACAACAAAAAAACCCAACTTCAATTAAGAGAAGATATAATGACACCTTTAAAAGTGAAAACTGATCCCAAAATGTGTGGCTGTGGCTCAGCAGGTGGTTTGGGATTATAAGATCAGTGGTTCATGTTCTCCAGTCTGCATGGTGAAGGGGAAGATACTGGACCTCAAATTAGCCATAAGGCATCCATGAGCATGTGAGTGTGACAGATATAGGGAACTTAAACAGCAGAGAATAATCTGTGTATGAATATGGTTATGGTCAATAGTGTAGAAAAGCACGTTATAAATATCAGTCCATTTAGTAAACATGAATAATGAAAAACCTGTTCATGTGAATTTTACCTGAAACAGAGTAGACTGACAGCTTTCTGGGGTGGAGAACAGCCAAGTGAAGAAGGTCTGAACACCTGAAAAGACAGCAAAGGAAGTACTAAAGCAGTTCAATAATACGATAACCTACAAAACTAAAACACTTTCATCAGAATCAGACTACTTTAGGAATCCCTAATGAAATTATGTGTTACAGTTGCTCCAAGAGACTGAACCAAATTTAATTGATACCATATATTACAAAGTTACAAAATATAAGAAATCGCTCTAATAGATACAAATAGCTCAATTATAAATATCCTGAATATTACAGAGATTAGATATATAGGATAGACATTTTACTCTAAACTGTAAAACTTTGTGATTTGCACTGTAAAGCATGTCCAAAAGGGTGTACTGTGCATAAGATGGAGGAGTTGTACAGGAAGATTATCAGGAATTATTTCCTGTGTTGTTCAGTGGTGCATTTGGGTAACGTCCTTTACAGCTTAACAGGACCCCATGTTCATTATTTCTGATGGATACCTCTAAAAATCCACAAGTATTTAACAAGACCACCTAGTTATAAGCCAAATAACAGCTAAAATCACTACACTAGAATAAAACTAGAACTGCGGCCCTGCAGCTGGTAGAGATATAGTTTCTTTCTCAGACACCAGCAGGGCAGATGCTTCCTGCCACTGTGGTTGAATCCATGTTCTTAGCTCAAGGGTGGCATGCACTCTTATTCTCTCTCATCAGTCTAAAATAATTACTGCAACAGCTGGTGCATTTTTTTTTAACATTGGTTATGGTTTAGGTGTAGATGATGTTCCAGTGATGCTGATCCTAGATTTTTCACTTATTTACCTTGCCACAAAACCACTGAGACGGAATGTGTCCGCTTTCTGGACTCAGAACAAACGCGTCTTACTAAGCTTCAACCACTGCAGTTATGTTTGCTGAGAGAACAACAACAAGGAAGTAGAAAACTGAAACCCACAAGCTTTCGCTCTTTCTTAGAAAACCAAGAAAACAAAACCTTTCACCATCTGCCCACCTCGGTCTGCCCTGACAATATTTACAACGTGCTTTGCTATCAAGGCCAGCGTCCAAAATGTCCCACCAGTCTCTGAAGAATGCTGTGCCGAAAAACCGCAGGTAACTAAACACAACGTCTTCCAAACAGACTGATTTAGTTGGATTCTGCTCCCAGTGTGATGATGTGGGAAGCCTTCGAGACAGACCACAGCTTTTCCCAGAAACCTTCCATTCCAGGACGTTCCTGTGCAGCCGCAGCGAGGCAATGTGTGGTATTAATGTTGAGATTAATGTTAAAGAAAGGCAGCATCCATTTCACACTGACAGATTCAAGTCCTTGATTATTTTAACAGATAAATGAAGGTTTGAATTTATTTTTATATTTACTACAGTAAACAATGAATCCAAAATACTACACATATTATCTCTAGTTTCTTTCATGGTTCAGGACTAAATTGTCCCACTGGTGACATTACTACATGAGCTGTAGAGCACAGCAGCTGATTTATGGGAACTTACAAAACTCCCTTTAGAGTCTGTGCCACATGCTGTTTTTAATGTTTTGTGAACTTAGAGCAACACCACATTTTACTATATTTACACAGTGCATGTTCTTCTTTTATGTCTTATCCAAAGAATCTCCACAATCACTTGAGTCAGAAAACATTATAAGACTTTGCTTTCTGTCTCACCTGTCTTTTCCATATTGTCTTGTGACCTGCCGGCCCCAGGTACAGCACTTTTGGATGTGCTGGGATAAAACTAAGATTTGCAAACCATGTCAAATGTTACCAGTACCTTTCAATGACAATGACTGTATCTCTAGTGTTTTGATTTTTCTTTTTTTTTTTGAGGGAGAAGGTTTGCAGCTGCATCAAGTAAAATTGGTCCACACTGCAATCAGTCATTGTCTGGAGCCCTTCAAGGTGGAATTAAAAAAAACATTTACACTAACCATCAATATTTGAACACTTAAGAATATTTCACAAAGAAAACGTCTAGCAAAACAAAAAGTAGGGTCTACAAATTCTAATTACAAGCAGTTACAGGTCCCTCACTTTCTCTTCATCTGTCGAGGTTTTCTTATCTCACTCCATTAACCCGTAATGGATTAAAAAGGCACGGAGCCTGAGGCTACGGAGGAGTGAATTGGTTAAGTCATTTATTTGAAGTTTCTTAAATGCAGCTGGAAATATGAGTGCAGTGTTTTCAATTACAATATAAAATAGAAAATCTGAGATATTCATTCCTTCAAAATTTTTATAGTCCTCCTTTAATTTCCTTTTTTTTCTTTTTGCTCCAGCTCTGAATAATTACCACAATGATGCTGTATCTATAATCAACACTACCCTATCCCACATCATTGCTTTTATCCTCCTTCCCACATTTACATAGTTTTGAAGCCTGATCAACGTCTCTTCAAAACAAGTGATTTTTCCTGGACAGATCTGCACTTGACTGACTCGTAGGATCCAGTAATGCACTAACAGCGCTGGATGGGGCCCTGGGTTTTTAAACTATGCTAGCAACTCAGTGGTTAGCCTGACATTATAAGCACAACTATGTTTGGGCCACTGGGTGGCTGATAGATCATGTAAATCATGAGTCGGGAGAGAAACTCCTGACAATCTTGGTTTGAGGTTAGCATGCTTTGCAGTGGAAAAAGATGTTAATGTGGTTGTAAGTAACAGAAGGGATGCTTTTTTCTATGAATGAAAAAGCAGTGCATTAAGTTACAAATGGGTATTTCTGCCTGGCATTTTAAAGTAAGGCTTTATTACAGGCTATACTATGAATGCTTATAATTCATAGAAGGTCATGACTTAGAGTTCAAGAAAGACCTGTGATTCATTACTGCAGAAAGGCACACATATGTAACAGATGACACTGAACTTTCAATTACAGGGCAGCTCCTCTGTGCATCCTGCTTCAGTTCCTAAAGCTCTATCAACTGCACAGTGTCCTCTCCAACTGTGACCTCTGACCTGTTCAGCCACCAAAGACAATGCAAATATAAGACTGGTTACTTTTCAAAAAGACCTGTCTTGCTTTGCCTAAATCTACACTGATTGTTGGAATGGTGGACACTCACATCAAACACACATATTTGCAAGAATGATCCAAAAGCTCAGCTTTCAGACTGATCAGCTCAGTATGATGTCAGTGAGAGTAGATGTATTTAAAGTGGACATGAAACACTACATGTCATTTCTATTTCTACCATCAAGCAATGCTCTATGAATGTATGCTCTCTGTGAAGCTGGATCAAGTGTTTAAAGTTAAAGCTTTTAGAGCATGTGTTTAGAGCAAGCCCCTCCAAACCCTTGTTTCAACCTTTTTGTGAGAGGCAACCAATCAGAAGAAAGATGGCTTACTGAGGTTTAAAAAGATTTGTACAAGATTTGATGTTTGCATTAACATCTACTGTCGACACCCTCTTTCTGCCTGCCTCTGTCTGTTTAAAAGAGTAAATGTGTTATTTGTAAGATAGCGCTTTTGTGAGACTGTGACTGAAAGTGCTAATATCAATTTGTCCTGCACAACACCACCATAATGGTCAAGGCCTGACATGGTGGAAGGCAGCCAAGAAGGCAGGAGATAAGGTGTAATGAGGGATTAGCAACATAATCAATGGTCCTAGTGTTAGAACACTTGGCTGTGGTGATTTGACTTGACTTATCAGGAGTGACACTAAAGACCAAATCTCCAAAAGTTGATTCTGTTCATCTGGACGTAGCGTTTTGTGGGAGAAACGTTTCGTCACTCATCCAAGTGACTTCTTCAGTCTCAGCTGACTGCAGGTTTCCCCAATCTTATAAACAGTACATTTGCATAATGACTGAAACCAGCCCACTGAAGGAACAATGGGCTGGGAGGTCAGTTCCTTAATCTTAATTATGCAAATTCTCATGACCATTGATCAACAACCACTGACCAAAACCCACTGATCAAAGACCACTGATCAATGGCCATGATTACCATTCACAGAGAGTTGGGGAATGGCTGCAATCACAGCATTGTAAGATGGCGAAAGATGTACCCTTAGGCCCCCTCCTCGATTCAGAGATGGTCTTTCCCTTTT
>VUQG01031816.1:0-18665 GCA_015106755.1 Etia nguti | reverse complement strand
ACAGCTCTCACTTATCTCATCACACAGCCTCAGACACTCACATGCAAGCCAAAGAAACACACCGCAATCACACACATGCATACAATCAAACATCACTCGGCTGATGCGTCTGCTATTCATCTTGCTTTATATTTTAGCGTGATGGCATTTTTTCATTCACTTTTCTGTTTCTGAAGGAGGGTAAGTACTCTTTGAAGCCAAAAAAGTTCCATTCTGCAGAAATAATCTAAAACAGCAGTGAAATATTGATTTCTTTTGTCAATTTAAGTACATTAAGTGCACCCAGAGTCCAATATGACATCTAAAAAGCTCCATAAAAGACAAATGATGGGATGTCTGTTCAGCAGTCACTGACTGTAAGTAAGTTTATGTAAAGTAGATTACATTTTTTTAAGTTATTCAAGTTATTCATTTCTTTGTGATAACAGCCACAATATGCTGGACCCTCCTGAAAATAGTCAATAGGTAAGGGTTCCAGTAAATGTTACAAAGCTCAATAATCGAAAGAATTAACTTTAAAGTTAAATAAAGGAGTTGTTGAAGCCTTGGGAATTCATATATCATCAGTGAATTGATGTGGGCAAGCCTTGTGGGTTCGGTCTATTCCAAAAAGTTCCCTGTGCCCATCAGAGAGGCTGAGATGGTTTGGACATGTGCAGAGGAGGGATAATGGATCTACTGGACAAAAACGCAAAGCGGTAGACCTCAGAGGACATTCATGGATGTAGTAAAGGAGGACATGCAGAGGGTTGGTGTGACAGAGGAGGATGTTAGAGACAGGGTGAGAGACAGATGATCCACTGTGGTGACCCCTAAAGAAGAAGGTCAGGAATAAGTCACATCAGCAACAATAAAGCTCAAGCTGATGATTCAGTTAAAAGCATCTCAGTGCATCCGTAGTGAAAGAGGACAAAACAATTCCCACATAAGCAAAGTGGCTGATGTTTTTCAAGCATAAGTGAAAGTCGTACTTTTTGAAGAACCCGTCATTATTTAAAAAATCAAAAGCAGAATTCATTACCTCTCTCAAACCAAAACTGGAAAAGAAATGCGAATCTGAAACTTTGCACTCATAATCAGCAACCACTGCAGACCCATTGTGTGGTGAGGTCATGAATCCACTCGTGCACGATGTCTCTCCTGCTTTGTTTACTTCTCTGCAGCCTGTGAAGGTGGCCACATGTATGTTACTGCTTCCTGAGGTACTGTTATCAATATAAATTTAACAGTTTTCTGACTTTTAATTAAAATAGTACCTGAGTGCAGGCCAACTGTGAACAGAACTGTGAGAAATTAGTATTTATGAGACAACAAGTGAGATTAGTCTGGAATAAAGCTCTATATTTGCACAGTACATACATAAATAAGGCTTCTTGTCATGTTGTGACCTTGACTGTCAGTAGAGATGATGTAGAAGCAAAAACCCAAAAAGGCACAGACGGTGTGAGCAGCTGAGCAGCAGCAGCTGGTCTGTCAGTGCACTACTTAACCTCTTTTAACCCCAGGGTCACCAGTGGAGAGGTTAAAGGGCAAACAGGTCACTCTCCTAGCACAGGTGGCTCACCCAAACAAGCCGGAGAGAAACAGGAGACGGAAAACAAGCTGCTATTTTCACACCTTTATGCACAAAAGGAGGCAGAGAGGGGAAAGAAAGACCTGAGCGGCTCACAGAAACACCTCAGAGTAGCAGGGAAGAGTCCACATTTCATATGAAAGCACCGCAGGGGAGCCCGGCACAGCACCGGGTTTGGCATGTGCCTCAGCACACATCTGTGGAGCAGCTCCCGACACACAGTGCTTCAATTAAACATCAATGGATTGCAGGAAGCCCTCTCGTGCTACAGTCAAAGTACGCCTATTAAACACTCAATCATGCACTCAGGGAGCTTCCCCCCACCTGGCTTTCCCTCTGCTCGGTGTGCTGTCTGTGCTGTGTGACTCTTGAATGTTGCGTGACTTGCTGCAGAAAGATCTGACTTTGCTCCAACAGGAGGGGGGAAATGATGGAGAGGCTGCCCTTCAGGATCGGCTGTTAAGTAGCTCGCTTTACCTGTCACATGCGACATCATTAGCACTTCATTCATGGAGGAAGAAAAAAACTGCATGACGAGCAGGAAAGTCTGTCAGGCCTGCAGGTGTGCTTCCACGCTCCTTCCTACCTGCGCTAACCTGCTATTCGAGCAAGCTGGCGGTGTTTGGACTCGGAGGGAAGGTGGGAATTCGAGACCTGATAGAAATCTGATCATCAAAACTGCTTCCAGAAAGAAAGCAGGCCAGTCGAAGAACGGTAACAGTACAGCCTTTAAACTTCAAACTGTTTCTTTTATGTACCTGTGCCGTACAGAATTTTACTTTTCATGCTTCAGGCTGTGCTTTCATGAGGTGTCCCTGATTGATTATTTTCCTCTTGAGGCTGTAATCATTATGATTTCAGAAGGAAACGATCTGTTCTCTAGGTCACCTTTGTACCCGCTGTGTATAAATTGGAGAGACCACTGGGTTGCTTATTTGGGCTTAAAAATGTGTTTGATTGTGCATTTTAAGAACAAGAAGAGACCACCAAACAGCCATAAAAACAAAGTCTCAGAGTTTCACAGAGATTTAGATGTCAAAACGTAAGTCGTGATGAGGACTTCGACAGAAAACTCCACATAAACCAGTTTGCAGCCAGCTGAGTTGAGTCCCCTGTTGCAAGGAGACGTGTTGCCTCGGTGCTGACTCTGATTTACTGCAACTTGTTCTCAATCTCCTGTGTTTAGAAATTTGTCTTATTTGCAGACCTTTGCCAGTCTGTATGAGAGCTACCACCAAGTGACCAAGTAGTCACTGCAACTACTCGAAATTGATCTCCCAAAGCAAAAAAAAATAAATTGCAATGCAACCACCAGGTTTTACTAGTCACAAGGAGGTTACAATCCTGTTTTGACTCTCGCTTGTAAACTGACTGCAGTAGGTGTTAAAATGGAAATACAGAAATGCTAAAATATGTTGCCAAATATACCCGTTTGCCTGTGCAGCTGGGGAGTGAAATCTGTGTGTGGAAAATGCTGCCTTGTGGCATAATTTTGTCTTTCATATCCAATAAAATGTGGCGTGTAGCAACTTTTATCTTGTGCACAATGTCACCAACGATAACAAAAAGCGTCCTTCCATACAGAGAATACAAATACACTGCAGAGGTGGCGTAGAATAAAGTGTTGTCCATCACAGAGAATGTAAATCCCTCTGAGATCTGCTATGAAAATAAACCTCACGCACTGTAATGCCTGTGTTTATCTTGATATATACTCCCAAACTGGACCCCAACCAGGTTGTAGAGACACTTTCAAGGATTCTGCAGTCTGCTAGAAATGTAGCCCTGTTAATGCGATACAGTTGCAGTTTATATTTTTTCCAAAGATGTATTTATTAGATGGCTGTGAGCAGTAGACCCAGGCTGATAAAACTAAGAAGACATGTTCAGAGAGTCATTTCAGGACTCGGTGACTGAATTAAGAAAAACAGCTGCATGTGAAAGGCACAGAGGAACCTTGGGTGCCGGTATCGACGTTACTTTGACACATCCCATCCACCTAAACACTGCAGCTCCAATTGTAAGACACTTCCCACCAGAAGTGGTCTCTCCGAGCACATAACACAAGAAAGAGCCCAGGCCTCCAAAATCCTCAGATCCCAATCCGATCAAGCATCTGCAGTATGCACCAGAACGAGCCCAATCAACAACCCTGCCCCCAGCGGGACTCCACTGCCAGCGCCTCAGTGCCAGACCCACAGGAAACCCCCAAAAGGTCCATGCCCCGACGTTTCAGAGCGGTTTTGGCAGTACCTCAGGGGGTTTTTTTTTTTCTATAAAAGCTTCAGTGTTAAGAGGAGATAAAAAAAAAAAAAAACCCTGTCTTTGAATACTGTGTAAGAGATATGTTTGGCTTCTCCTCTTTCCATTGCCTTTATATGCTGGGATCCTGGATCTGGAGCATAGTCAGATGACACATTCTGGGGACAGCAGCCAGTATTTTGGGGGTTTCTGGGGGAGATCCAGGCCAAAATGTCCCATTTCATGCATTTGTTTAGAAAGCTAAACTGCAGTCAGATGATAGCTGATGGTTCTGAGATTCCCATTTATATCTAAACTGCTTTACTGATCCCTACAGATTCTGCATGCTCACATTCAGAGATTATATGCAAATTAACCCTGCTTGTCTCCATGCTTTGTGGGAATATGGAGCTTGAGTTGGTTTGAAATAGAATAAATCTTAATTTATGTACAGTGTGACTGATGTCATAAAACCCCCTAAAGACTTGGTGCATCGCCTCACCTCTCCGCAGTTGCAGGGGTAGGCGCCTGAGTACTTGGACGTGCAGGTGGCGCCATCCTGGCCAACGCCTGCCTTTCCCTCCTCCAGCCTGAAGGCGGTGCTGCAGTTAGTGGCGTAGTACTGCAGCATCTTCCAAGTTCTCCCGAAGTCCTGCGAGCGCTCCAGAGTCATGGCGGCAGGCCTAGGTGAGCGAAACACCAGGATGAGATGCGTGAAGTAGAACTCCGTCTCCAGGTCCAGCTGCACCGTCTCCGACTCCACCCCTCCGGCTGACTGCCACCAGGTGTTCGGGTGACGGAAGGAGGAGTCGGACATGGCCCCGGCCAGATGGGACAGGTGGGGCAGACCAGCGTTGCATTTGGCGCACTTGGCGGGGCTGCAGGCCAGGTTGGCGTCGGGGTCGGAGTAGAAGCAGTGGAGCTCGGTGCCGTTGTTGCCACAGACGGTCTGCGTCAGCACCCTGCGACCCAAGGCGAGGTTCCCCATGCGGGGGTTGCAGGCGCGGTTCTCACAGCGGGGGGCCACGCCCCCATTAAACACCACCTCAGACAGACCTGCAGGATGGAGAGAAGAAACTTTACTATGGACTGACATGACACTGTCCTCACATCCTCAATCACTTTAAAGGGTTACTCCACCAAAAAAACCACTGACTTTTAGCAACACCTGGCCATGTAGGTGGGATTATTTGACTCAAATATTAAAGATAATGGTTCTTACGCCATCATTAAAAGTAAAATTTCTCTCCTGAGTCCAGTTTACTCTGCAGAAAAACAATATCAGCAGTTTCTTTGGGACTATTGGCAAAAGTGAAATGAGTTAAACAGAAAGGGAAACATTTTAAAGACCAGATTAAATAAAACCCAAATTATCTGCATGGGTAGATATCACTAAATAAAGAGATATCAGTCCATCTACAAAATTGGCCCCATTAGTGTAAAAAACAAAAAATCTTGGATCATCTTGAAAGAAAATTTATATTTTTGTCCATTTTTCCAGTAAAACTAAATATTTTCCTATTATAGTTACTCAGGTTTAAATATTCTGTTTGTCAAACAGACAGAATCTCGCTTTGTGGCAGTTTTTGTCCATTTGTGGAGTTTTTTTTCACCTCATTCTGGATGTTTCACAGCTCTTTGGGTGGTATATTTAACATCTTTGAGCCTCTTCTGTCTGTATTTCTACCTTTTTTTGCATCTCTTTCTGGTTTTATTAGGTTATTTTCACTTTTCCTGGACTCTCATTCCAACAGAAACCAAATAAAAACAAATTGTGAAACTAAAACTGGGCTAATGTTTTGTTTTCATTGTCAGTGGACCAAGAAACGAATCAGCCAGAGAACAGCGAACAGACACACCTCATTCAGATATAGTCGAGTCTGAGAGTGAGTGGGCGAGCTGAGAAAAAGGCTGTGTGTGTTTGTGCGTGTGTACACAAGTCAAGTGTTTTACCTCGATCGGAAATGTTATGCAAAAAGGATAATAGAGGCATTGTGCACCTGCCTGCCACGGACCGCAGCCAGCGTGGACTCTGACACAGATAAAGTTTGGCAGCTTGGGGACGATGAGCAGCATTCAGACGCCTTCCAGACGCTCTACAACCCTAACCCTCCACCCACTCCACCCCTCCGGGCCAATGGTGTCATCTCCACTGTGGATTTATTACTTTAAAACCTGGAGCCCTCTTCTGCTTCTGTCATGTGTGAGACCTCACAGATAGGCTCCCATCAAAATTTATAGGATGAATTATTGCATGTTTGTACTTTTTATAGGTGGATTTTCTTTGTTAGACGGTAGATCCTGATGAATTATGTCACTGTGTGTGGGTGGGAGACAATAAATGGATGTAAAAGAACAAAAACATGGCAGGTTTTACAGCAACTTGAATATGCTTTAATCAGAAATAACTCACTTATTCAACTATAAATCACAATATCTGTTCTTTGAACATGAAACACTGAGGATGGGACACATCCTCTATTGTTCTCTTCCTTCCTGGAGGTTAATATGAAAGCTGATTATTATCATCTTTCAACATATGTGCGTTAATGATCTTAAACCTGAGCAGTGAGAGGTTAAATTGCCCCAAATTTCAAGGGAGTTCTGCATTGCTGCACTTGCCACGGAGACATTGTTTCCCCAGTGGCAACCCCCCTAATAAAAAAACAAAACAAAAAAAACATCACACTGACCTGCATCTGAAAACACGGCCAGGCTGACCACGAACAAGAGCAACATATCTCCTCTGCTGTGGGAATAATCCAAGATATGTGGGGAAGAAAAGCGAGCCAGAAAATCCGCTGGAGTTACTCAGAAATCAGGGAGCTCATCCACAGTGGCAAAGTTTAAAAAAACAAGGCAAGTGCGCAGGGTTCAGTTCCAGTGTGGACTTTCTCTTTCACTCAGCTGCGATCCAACAGGGCGATGATAACTCAGCCGTATGAAGGAACAGCATGATCCCGGACGGTGTGAGGTGTCCCGCAGAGAGAGGAGGAGGGCCGATGAGGAGGAGGAGAAGTGAACGGGTCTGCCCGGCTCGTCTGCTGCTCCGGGACCTGCGGCGTGGTTCATCTCCCCGCGGTGATCTGCCTCTGAGGGCGCACGGAGACTCAGAGGAGGTGCGGTGACAGCGCTGTGCGCCAGCTCCGCCTCTCCCTCCGCATTTTTCTGCGACTTAAAGGAACATTCCAGTTTGTGCTCCCAGCCTCATCTTCGCACCAGCGGGGTCCCAACACGAGGGCCCGGGACCACGGGCGGGGGCCTTTATGAGGAGTTCAGGGAGTCCAAACTTCCTTTAAAGGCGCATTTCATCATTTCTTGTCATGTAAATTTGGATGCTCATATTAAATATATGACTTTCAATTAATGACTAGCATCTCAAATGCACTGCAACCTAAGAAAACACCAGTAAGTAGAAAAATAAAACACAACGGAAAAAGAAAAAAGTCACCAAAGGTAAGATTAAAAAATCGGGAAACAAAACGGAAGTGATTTAGTGATTGTGGAGAGACAAAAATAAAAAAATAAAAATGTGACCGACTGCTGTGGAAGTTTCAAGCTAACTGTAAACGGCTAATAGCAAACATGTACAGTATAACATGAGTCATGTGATGACAAAACACACATTACCTGCATCCTTTTCCCCCTCACAATAACAGTGAACCTTCTGCTTCTGTCAGTGTCTCAGTGGGTTTTTCTACTTCCGCTGTGTTTGTTTTGTTTGGGTTTTTCTATTTCCCTTGTGCTTTGTGCGTTTTTGCAGCATTTTTCTATTTGCTGTTTTGTTTTTTTGTTTTTGTTTTTAATAACCTTTCAGAACAACCGTACATTACGGTTTGTAAAAGAAATCCTTGTGAGCCACAAGCTCTAAACCAGGGGTTCAAACATCTGGGCCAAACCCAACCTGGCAGAGGGTCCAGGATGCCCCAGTGGATGATTGGAAGCTGAAAACTGCAGTAAACTAAAAATATGTGGCTGCTTCTGTATTTTATTCAGTTTATTGCTTCAGGTCAACTACCCAACAATGTATATTTTACAGTTTTAACTTCTGAAAATGTGTTTTCAGTGTTCACATCTCCTTATGAGGACCTACCTCACTGCTTCCGTTGGTGGTGGAGTTAAGAGGGTAAGCAGCACCCAAATGCTGATCAAATGTACTTGATTAACCGATTGTCAGCAAATTTGAGCAGCTCTGTAAAAGCAGAAGTTTTAGCAGTTTGTTGGTTCGAAGTATTCAGCTGAGGCTTAACATAATGCCAAGGAAGGAAGATGGCAGAAATGATCTCAGAGAAGCTCGTTTTGCTACCAACCAATCTGAGAAGGATTCTGAGGCCAATGTGAATTTCAGTTCACTGCACTTTTGCATTGAGTCGACCATGAACAACTCTTTATACCAAAGTATTCCAGAGGCCATCTGTCTGACAGCTAAAGCTTGGCCTGGGTCATCCAAAGTCCAACCCTAAACCTGACTGAAATGATGTGGCAGGAACTTTAAGAGAGCTGTGCATAAACGAATTCCAGCAAAAGAAAAATGTGGAGAAAGTGTGGGGAAAATTCCTTCATAACAATGCAAGAAAAAACAATTACTTCAAATTATTGCTGCTAAAGGTGGTTCCACAAGCTGCTGAATCATGGAATGTACTTATTTTCTCACAGGACTGTGATGGGGCAACAACTGCCAGTACAAAAGGATTTATATATTCAATAGAGCTAAAGGGAAAACAAATAGTTTTACGTTTGGCAAGAGTTAAAAAATGACAGTAGGAAATTATTTGCGCACAGAGGGAATGAGGACTAGAAGATGAGTCTAGTATCAAATTGTAGGCACAAAAAAAGGAAAGCTTTCATATGCTGTAACTTGCTCTGAACATTGACCTTCCTGAAACAGAGTTATGAAACTTGAAAGTTTACCCAGAATGCAAAGTTCTGGGTAAACTTAGTGAATCATCAGAAATCAGATGAAACTGGGGTGTTGCTGTATATCACTGGCTTCAGACTACGGTGATATAAGAAATGATCTGATTTTGGTTTGACGCTGTGACACTTTGAAGTGAGTTTGGTGATTGCCCACCACTGGTCCTGATAGAGTTTGGACCCCCTGAGCGGACCACATAGACCCTGATGATGAATGGACCACATGAGCGCTCGTATCCACATTTCTGACTAATTGGCTTTGGATGCAGAACCTGCGTGAGCTGCTGAGGCACTTCAAATTACACCCTCTGGTTGCTCTGCCGACCTTGAGCCTTTGTATATGACATCACCAGTGTCCATAGAAAACCAGTGAAAGATCCAATCAAATGCTCATCCTGCTTTCCACATCATTGCTGCCCATAAAAAGAAGAGGGAAACCTCCAGCTTCCAGCCTGCACCAGTGGCATGAACAGAGTGCAGGCTGCAGGGCGCCTCCCTGTGTTCAGCAGAGGTAGAACGCCGATTTTCTCTCAGGCCCATTTGGCTTAAGCTCGACTGAACCCAGCACGGCTCTGGCTTCTCTGTCTGCGGTGTAATCGGACCGTGACCTGCTTTCTAAGCACCTGACCCTTGTCCAATAAGCAGTGAGCCAAGTTAAACTATCTCACCTGTTCACTTTGTTCTGCCTGTCCTGGTTCAGTCACCGCCCGCCCGGCTCTTTGTCGAGGAGAAAACTTTGTTCTTTTCTCACGGTTTTAAACAGTTTCCAGGATTTAGCTCCATAAAGGCAAGAGAGACGTTATCATCTTCTCAGCTTTTTGGCAGAAAAGTCAATGAACAAGTCTCTGTTGTCTTCTTAAAGCTCTTTGTGGTCACTTTACATCTATTTAGGCCAGCTTGTTTGATCTTTTCTTGTTGTTTTGTGGTAGTTTTTGTCTGTTTACAGTCATTTTATCATCTCCATTGTTGTTTTTGGGTCACTTTTGAAGCTCTTTATGTTGGTTTTTCTCAGTTTGTGCTCATCTTTCACTCTTTTTGTTGTATTTCTGGATCTCTTTCAGGTTATTTTTTAATCTCTGCAGTCATGTTGTGTGTCTTTCTAGTCTGTTTTCCACCACCAGTGACCAATGGATGTGTTGGTTACACGGGAGGAAGACCATAAGTTAAATTATTTAGGGGTTTGACTCTTTCATTTAAATAAAGCTAAATTTGTAAGAAACTGAAGTTTCGATAAATGCTTAAATTGCTGAGGAGCTTATAGGAGTGTCATTAGTGTCTGCAGGTATTCAGACACAAGCCAAAGTGTTTTGGTGTTGCCTCCTCCCTCGCCTCCATCTGTGAGCCCTTTGCTTTGTAGTCTCATACTACTTTCCCATCTCTGTGGCACTTTGAAAACTTTTATAGTCTAGTTTGAATGCCTTTATCCATCCATTCTCTTCCGTTTAGCCTTATGAGGATCACGGGGGGCTGGAGCCTATCCCAGCTACCATAGGGCAAGAGGCAGGGTACACCCTGGACAGGTCGCCAGCCTGACGCAGTGCTAACACATCCCTTTTTACTTATTTTTTTATGTTTTTGTGGCAGTTTTGAACCTCGTTTGCTGCTTGAAGTCATTATTTTAAATCTCTCTGCAGCAAAGATGCAAAAAGCAGAGGTAATGAAGGCAGATGAGTCTAAATACCTGGGGTAAACCATCCAAAGCAACAGACAAGTGCACAAAACGGGTAAAGAAGAGAGTGCAGGCAGGGGTGGAGACGGGTGTCAGGGGTGATTTGTGATAGAAGGATAGCAACAAGTGTGAAAGGGAAGGTTTACAAGATGGTACCGAGACCTGCTACGATGTAGGGTTTGGAAATGGTGGCCAAGCTGAAGATGTTAAGGTTTCCTATGGGAGGGGTCAGGATGGACTATTTTAAAATTTTTTACTAGTAATTTTTGGATTTCTTGTCATTTTCATTCTCTCTCTCCCTGCCACACATTTCCTTCATGATATAAAACACACAGGAACCGACTGACGGGACAGTTAATTACACAGAGGGCGGCTCATGAGCCAAAATGATGTAAGGACACGAGCATTTCAAATATGCAAATAAAGCTCTGCTGCAATTTCAGAGGAATTTCTGGACAATCGCAGCCTCTAACAGCAGGAAGTCAGGTGTTACTTTCATTCATCGCATCAGGTTTGAACTTGTCAGATACTTCAGAAACTGTTCAATGCTTCAGCACAGAAAAAATGTGAGCGTGTCAGACTATTTGTGCCTGGAGTGAAATTACTGCTCAGCCTTACAGCCGGCCGACTTGGTTATTACAGTCATTTAACTTTTTGCCCCCAAAGAGGCCACAGGGTTCAACTAGTGAGCAGTTTGTGAGTGAAGGGCATGTCAAAGTGACATAAGTAGAGCAGGTGTTGCAGCTACAGGATATGTCATTATCCATCTGCCTTCAGTTCAGCTGAGGGCAGGTGGAGGCACCGACAGTGATGCTTTTATTTGCTTTGAACAGTAATCAGATTACATTACATTTTAACTTTTAAGTATATTATCATGAGGCAAAATAACTTTAGGTGTCATTTTGATGTGTGTTTGGGATCATTGTCATGTTGAAACACCGAGTTATGTTCAACTTTCAATAATTTAGCCGTTAATTTGAACTGAGTTGAAGTTTATTGAGGAACTCATGCTAAATTACAATGTACCAGCACACTGGCAGCAAAACAGCCCCAGAGCATGATGCTACCACTGCCATGCTTGACAGCTGGTACAGGGTTCTTAGATTTGATAGCCTGACTTTCACTCCTCCAAACATTCCTCTTGTCATTGTGGCCAATTAGCTCGATCTTTGTCTCGT
Organism: Etia nguti; assembly: GCA_015106755.1. Classification (NCBI taxonomy): domain Eukaryota; kingdom Metazoa; phylum Chordata; class Actinopteri; order Cichliformes; family Cichlidae; genus Etia; species Etia nguti. Next base: position 7,090 of record VUQG01031816.1, on the reverse strand, counting down.
GTGACCATAAAACTTGCTTCAGAATGCATTTGTCTTGTCCGTGTGGACAGATGCAAATTTCATTTGAGCTTGAAGGTGTCGATTTTGGAGGGGGGACTTCTTTCTTGGTCGCTAACTATGTAAAACTGGCTTCACTGTGGACAGAGACACGGGTGTTCCAGAAATTTCTAGTTTATGGCAGGCTTGACTCTTAGTGGTTCCTGGGTTGTTCCTGAATGTCCAAACCAATTTCCTCTCATCTGAGAATGACAGTTTGGGTCTTCTTCAAGACCTCAAAGTGTTGACACATCTGAATGACTTGTGCACGCAAACTGATGATCTTTGAATTTGCAGTTGTTTACAAATGGCTCTGAGAAACCTTTGTAACTTGTGTAAATCTACAGTCATCTTTCTTAGATCTTTACTGAGTTCCTTGGACTTTCCTATTGTTCTTAATCAGAACCACTTATTAAAAGATTTAAGTGAGTTAATTTATATATTTGAGCCAGTATGTATACTCTTGAAAATCCAAAATAAATTCAAAGTTGTGCACCCAGTTATTTTTTAAGTCATTAAGGGTGTATACTGTACAATCATTCCACTCTAGAAAAACTACAGTTTAAAGAAATAATTAGAACTCCCCAATTATTGGAAACTTCTGACCACATATTTACATATTTCTTATTTAGCATGTTCTTTGCGCCACCTGCCTGCAGCTGATCGTATTGAAGATTATAAATGGTTGCTATCCTGTCACAAATCACTCCCGACACTCGTCTCCACCCGCTCCACTCCTCCTCCACCCTCTTTTTCTCTTTTCTTGTTTTGATGGTTGACCCCAGCTTGTTTCTCTCATGTCTCTCATGGTCTTATGTTTCTGTTCTGCTCATAATAAGCAGTAAAAGAAATACACAATGCGCTTTGGGTGTGGTGTGAACCTCTGACCGCTAGGCTGCGGTGTGTAAAAACACGCAGACTCCTCAGGAAGCAAAGTGCAGGACTTCCGGTCGGCGGTAAAGCGTGTGCTGCTGTGAAGTGCAACGTTATTGTGACGAAAGGCTATCAAACGTATACCTTAAAACGCACAGTGCTTATTTAATTTGAGCTAAAATGGTGAGTAAGGCTCGGAAACATAACCTTTTAGCTTCACCGGATGTTTGGGGGTGATTTTTTTTACTCAGAAGGGCGCGGGAATAGCGACTAGCCTGTTAGCTGGTTAGCATCGGCGAGGCTAGCGTCTCATTCATAACTTTAGAGTGAATGAATGAATCCTCACACAAAAGCAGCCTCGCATTTTATGTTTATCTAGGGAAACATAATCAGGCTGGTTTTAATGCTTCCTGTTTATTGGCTGTTTGCGTGGCGCTTTTCTTCCTGCATGAATCTGTGGAGAGAGAGTCGCACCAAAGTTCATTCAGAAAACGTCTAATTTAACTGCCACACAAATATTTTGAAGCTAAATACTTCAAATAACCTGATCATCATAAAATCACGGTTTGTTTTTTAATCGTCTTTGTCTTTGGAAAACTGCGCAAACTGAAAGAAAAAGTGCAAGAGCTCTTTTTAGAGACCTGATACCTACTATAGGATCACAGATCAGAATAGGTCACTACATATGGTTTTGATTTGACATGTACAGGTGTTACGACGCTAAACCGTAGCTGTTTGTTTCATTGGTGTCTGAATTTGATGTGTGTGTATTTATCTCTGATTGGTCTGCTTCTCCAGAGTTTACCTCTGAACCCGAAGCCCTTCCTGAACGGCCTGACAGGAAAACCAGTGATGGTGAAGCTGAAGTGGGGCATGGAATATAAGGGCTACCTCGTGTCTGTGGACGGATACATGAATATGCAGGTGAGGATCGTTTGCCTTGTTCAATTACATAAAATTTGTTCTACGGTCAAATTTTGGATTGTTTATAGACTAGGTATTACGGTAAGAGAAACTGAGACTCGATTTCAAAATAAAAGCAATTTTCAGCTAATGTGATTTTAACATTGACAAGCACATTTAGTTTGGCATTAATGCAGCTGCTGTAGCGTGAAGGTGACTTGGACTTATTTTTCTAAACTTTGTGCTATTCCGTGTTATTCTGTGTTATTCTGTGTCCAATTAAAAACAACTGTTAGCCCAGAGTAACTGTTACCTTTGCCTCCCCTGCTTCTTTGTCGCTGTGTTTGAAGCAGCATACACAGCTCTTCTCGTAGAAAGGTTGTTTTTACTGTTGCTGAATGCAACACAGAGCTCCTCTAGGCTGTCAGCGCACAGTTTGCCTGCATTACCCAGCAACAACAGAAAACTCGACCAATGTGTGCATGGGGTCACACAAGAACCTGTAGTATTTTCCTGTTGAAGGATAAAACCATTGCAAGGAAGCATCATTTGAGTGTTGGGTGGTTCACCAATGACCAGACAGTAACAGAAGAGGGGACCTGTGTTAACTCAACACTGTCCTCACTTGTAGGTCTAAACATACACCCTGATGAAAATACACACATATCCAGCTCAGGGAAAACATCCTGATACTCGATAATTTGTGAAGTATGAACAGTCTCTACCCGTAAAAACTGCACATTTATAGAATTACACCACAGAATAGCATGCTGAGTAATGCTAGGCTATGCTAAACAGAGTCAGAGTTTTCTGTGTCACCAAAGTGGCTGTTTTTACCTGGTGAAATCACAGTGGTAACTAGAATTAAATTTTTTTTCAATTCTTTTATTTAGAGCATTTTTTAGGTATGGATTTGTGCGACTGTGACGGCTGATCATTGCTATTGTCGGTGCCGAATGTACGAGTCAGTTAATCTAATTAAATTTTATTTAAAGTCCAATGCTGGTGAATTGGTGTCCTAAATGTTTATGCAACCATCTGCCACCAGATGGAGCTGCAGCAATAACATTGTTGTAGAAAAATGCCATAACTTTCCTAGTCTGAGCCTGATGTTATTGTTAGGGCTCTTTTTAGTTATTTTGATATACAAGCAGTGGAAATTAGCTTTCTTCGAAGGATGGCTGGCCTCTCCGTTAGAGGCTCACAGTAGAGCCGCTGCACCTCCACATTGAAAGGAGACAGTTGAGGAGGTCACTTCCCGGGGTGAGGTGTTCTGGGTGGAGACCCAGGAAGCACCGGGAAGATCAAATCTCTCAGCTGGCCTGGGAACACCTCAGTGTTTCCCTGGATGAGCTGGAGGAGGTGGCTGGGATGAGGGTGGTCTGGGCTTCTCTGCCCCACCAATCATCTTACCTGACCTTTAAACTTTGTTTTATATGATTTTTTTGACAGCTGGCAAACACAGAAGAATATGTGGATGGAGCATTGGCCGGACATCTCGGAGAGGTTCTCATCAGGTATGTGAACGACACTTTGTAACGCCGCAGAGAGAAATCAGCGGGAGTCCGAACAGTTTGAAGTCGTTAGACTCGACTAACTTGTGTTAATAATTAAGTGACTGGTGGAAGGAAACGCTTTCTCATGCTGTGCTCGACCTCCACAGGTGCAATAATGTTTTGTACATCAGAGGCGTAGAAGAGGAGGAAGAGGACGGCGAGATGCGAGAGTGATGCTGGGCTGACGTGTGTTTGTGTTTTCACCGTGTGAAACCAATGAACGTTTGGGGTTATTTTTCAAGCAACTTTGAATCTTTTTTTTTTCCTACTGTATGTGAGACCAGTTTTATGTTGTGATACAGACACAATAAAGTGATTATTGTACCCTTTCTTAAAAAAGACTTGTGTGTGTGTTGTCTGATTTTTATTATTTTATTTTTTTTGTACAGCAAGCTCCGCCCCCCTCTGTGCACTTTAAACTCTGCTCTTTCTCTCCTGGGCAAATATTTGCCTGTTTCCTGAGTTGGTTTCAACACCGTCTCTCCTAAATTTTGACTTCAGATGAGTCAAAATGTCCAGACCTTACAGACTGCTGGTGAAAAATGCCAAACAGCTAGTTTTGATCTGCAAAAACTCTGAGGAGTACCTGACCAAAGATGGGATGCAAAATCTGTGTGTGATTGAAAATGGGAGCATTGTAATAGGAAGGTAAGTTTATCACAAATTATAAAGTTTATAGGCACAGGTCTCTAAGCTTTATAATAGAGGTGTCAAACATCTGGGTCGGGGGTCAGGGTGGGCACGAAGTGAAAATTTTTGCAAAAATGACTACTACTTCTCGTGTGAGGATTCAAACACTTCTATGCAAGGTTAGAAGCTTTTTAAAATCTCAAGATTTTTAAATTTTAAAGAAAGTGGGATTGTTTGGGTTCCAAAAATCTATACATGTGCACGTTTTGTGCTCTACAAAAGCACATAAACTGACAGCAAACTGAATAAACGAGGAAAATTGGGACCTACTGTTGAAGCTGCACTTCCTTTTCCTTTTGACATCCTTTGATTTACACCATGTGATGTCAAAAGAAGACAGTAGGGGGATTATTAAGTAAAAGATTAGGTTTTGACTGTCAAAGGTTTACTGTCTTGTTAGGTAAAATAAAGACACATGTTGCAGGATATAAAGTAGATTTTAAAGAGGACTAAACTGGTGATAGGTTTTTATTGTAGAGTTTTGAAAAACTTGCACATATAGCTGCACAAATACAAAATATTAATTAATTAATTAGGTTTGGCATTTTATTTATACAGTACTTCTTATTGTTGTTGTTATTTTTTTAATATATCTCTAATTCACAGACCAAGCTGCTTTAGTGACTGAAATGATGAGTGACCCCATGTAATATTAAAGGCTTTTAAAAAATGGTTCTATTTGTATTTATCATATCTCTACTGTCTATCACAGGTGCTCTGAAATGTTCTAATGTAATTTATTATTATTTTCAGGCACTTTTTTTGCAAAAGACCACCACTTAAGGTCTATTAGCCATATTACAATGTAAAACATCAAAATGTAGCAAAAAAGGTGGAAAACTACAATAACTCATGAACAGCAGCACAAAAACTGTATGGCTGGAACTTCGTGGCATGCGTTTCCATTCCAGGCAGCTCCTAGAGGTGGCCCCGTCCTTTTGTACATGTAGTGGAGGTTGACAAATATATTAAGAAAGTCTTAAAAATAGCACAGGGCACATGAAAAAAATGACATGAATCATAAATGACCTCTGTTGAAGGTTAAGAAGCTTTATTGAAGTCACGGAGGCGGTTACGCCGATACAAATCTCTCAGATTTCATCAGAAAGATGGAAAATATCTCACGTAGCTACAGAAGTGAGGAGAGCTTGTAAGTTGCTATGCTAGTGCCTGCTTTTGGGCGCCAATTTATGGTTATTTGAAAAGTGACTTCTTAACCTGACGACCAATGATACACACTGGAGTGCCCCCCACTGGTTGTAGAGACTCATGACATGTCAGAGAATAAAGTCACTGTGGATGAATGTGTGCTTTCCCCTCACAGTGACGGGCTGATTAAGGCTGTGGGGGCTGCAGAAACCATCAGAGCTCAGTATACAGAAGCTTTGTTTGACAAAGTGATCGATGCTTCAGGAATGTGCGTCCTGCCAGGTGAGCATCAGCTCTGTATCAGTTCTATATGCTTAAAGCTCTCATATCAGCAGTCAGATGTGTGAATTGTTTAGAATTTCTTGCCTTAGTTTAATGTAAGAAATACTTGATGTTCTAAAAAAAAAAAGGCTCCCATTCATTTTTTTGGTTTGTTTTTTGTTTCCCCCCATTAATTATCATCAAATTTACAGCCTAAAGATGCCATATTTAAATGATTTCTTTGATCTCAAGCTTGTAAATGTGACAAATATGCAAAAAACTAAGAAATCACGAAGGAGCCAAAGTGTGTGTGCACTTTTAATGTTCGACCTTTTACTTCCACCTCTTCTTGCAGTGATTAACCGCTGCAAACTTCTTGTTTCAGGCTTGGTTGATGCTCACACTCATCCAGTCTGGGCTGGGGACCGGGTGCATGAATTTGCAATGAAGGTAAATTATTCTGCTTCACTTCACTTCGCTTCACTTAGCATCTGAACTGTTGATGACGTGCTCAATGCTCCACCTGCAGCTGGCAGGTGCCACCTATATGGACGTGCACCGGGCCGGTGGAGGCATCCACTTCACGGTGGAGCACACTCGAGCCGCCCCCGCCTCGGACCTCCTGGCGTCCCTCCGCAGCAGGTTGGTGCGGATGCAGCGAGCGGGCACCACCCTGGTGGAGTGTAAGAGCGGTTACGGCCTGGAGCTGCAGACCGAGCTGAAAATGCTGGAGGTGATCGAGGAGGCCCGGCGCTCCCTGCCTATAAACATCTCTGCCACCTATTGTGGAGCTCACGCAGTGCCCAAGTAAGTATCACAGATCTATTTTTGCCTTACAGTGGCTTGCAAAAGTATTCGGCCCCCTTGAACTTTTCCAAATTTTGTCACATTACAGCCACAAACATGAATCAATTTTATTGGAATTCCGCGTAAAAGACCAATACAAAGTGGTGTACACGTGAGAAGTGGAACGAAAATCATACATGATTCCAAACATTTTTTACAAATAAATAACTGCAAAGTGGGGTGTGCGTAATTATTCAGCCCCCTTTGGTCCGAGTGCAGTCAGTTGCCCATAGATGTTGCCTGATGAGTGCTAATGACTAAATAGAGTGCACCTGTGTGTAATCTAATGTCAGTACAAATACAGCTGCTCTGTGACGGCCTCAGAGGTTGTTTAAGAGAATATTGGGAGCAAGCAACACCATGAAGTCCAAAGAACACACCAGACAGGTCAGGGATAAAGTTATTGAGAAATTTAAAGCAGGCTTAGGCTACAAAAAAGATTTCCCAAGCCTTGAACATCCCACGGAGCACTGTTCAAGCGATCATTCAGAAATGGAAGGAGTATGGCACAACTGTAAACCTACCAAGACAAGGCCGTCCACCTAAACTCACAGGCCGAACAAGGAGAGCGCTGATTAGAAATGCAGCTAAGAGGCCCATGGTGACTCTGGACGAGCTGCAGAGATCTACAGCTCAGGTGGGGGAATCTGTCCATAGGACAACTATTAGTCGTGCACTGCACAAAGTTGGCCTTTATGGAAGAGTGGCAAGAAGAAAGCCATTGTTAAAAGAAAACCATAAGAAGTCCCGTTTGCAGTTTGCCACAAGCCATGTGG
>VUQG01031814.1:0-11010 GCA_015106755.1 Etia nguti | reverse complement strand
ACACAATTTCAATCCGCTCCTCACGTGTTAACCTCTTCGACATGTCAATGGCTGTGAACAAAGAGAAACTTGTAAATAACTCATGAAAGAATAAAGTTACGTTGAAACCAAGCACACCATTGTTTTTCTTGTGACATTACCAATAAGTTTGATGTGTCACATGGCCCTCTTCCTATTGAAAAAACAAAAGTTGTATCCAAGACGGCCGACTTCTAAATGGCCACCATGGTCACCACCCATCTTGAGGAGTTTGCCCCCTCACATATACTAATGTGCCACAAACAGGACTTTAATATCACCAACCATTCCCATGTTATTACGGTGTATCCATATAAATGGCCCACCCTGTACTATAAACATAAATTATACTACTGGGCTATGTTAATATTCTCTTGAAAAGGTCAAGAATCTGGTTAATAATAATAATGATAATGTATACTTTATTAATTACTTTATTAACTTTATTAATCCCCGTGGGGAAATTCCTCTCTTTTAACCCATTCACTCAGTGAAGCAGTGGGCTGCCATTGGGCGCCCGGGGAGCAGCGTGTAGGGACGGTACCTTGCTCAGGGTTACCGTTCAGGGGAATCGAACCCCTGACCTTCCGATCATGGGGCCAACACTTTGCCCCATAAATGTTTCCGCCCGGTTTCAAACCGGGGACCTTTCGCGTGTGAGGTGTACATGATAACCACTACACTACGGAAACTCTTTTTAAAATTATGCATACGTACTGTGTATTAAGATGCTGTTCCAATAGTTCCTGATTTGGGAGTTTTTCCAACTTTGATAATGGAAGTGGTTCATATAAGAATATGGAGGAGTGTGATTTACTGTGTTTTGGTGTTCAGAACCTGTAAATAAAAAGCTGATATTAATTTCCAGTATACAACGCATAATCAGAAATGTTCTGGTGTGATGGCAAGCCACACATGTTAAACTCCACACCTCACCACTAGTTTGCTTCACTTTAGTTTACTTTTACAGTCACTACTTATATAGTTTGCTTATTGTTGAATTTATTGTTTCTTTATTAAATTAGTTTATTTTTTTCCCATCACACCTTACAATGTTTATATGGAGTGCATACATACCAACACTGCAAGGTCAAAGTTCTGTTTTATGTTGCATTAATACATCTTTCTTTTTTGAGTTACCTGGGGGTTTGGCTTCTCTTTCCTGGTTGGCAAAAGGTGTGGCTAAGGGCTGAGGGACCTGAAGTACTGCTGACAGCCTCATTGGACTGAACCACATGCTTCTTTGCCTGGGGGGTGTTTGGAGTTTGTTTAATTGTTTTGTGTTAGTTGGTTATATGGCAGCCATTTGTCTTCCCCTTTTTTGTCATGTGGTTTAGCTAAGCCAGTATTTAATTCAATTCAATTCAATTTTATTTATACAGCGCCAAATCACAACAAAAGTCCTACAATAATACTTACAGAGAAAAAACCAACAATCATATGACCCCCTATGAGCAAGCACTTTGGCGACAGTAGGAAGGAAAAACTCCCTTTTAACAGGAAGAAACCTTCGGCAGAACCAGGCTCAGGGAGGGGCGGCCATCTGCCTTGACCGGTTGGGGTGGGAGAAGGAAGACAAGATAAAAGACATGCTGTGGAAGAGAGACAGAGATTAATAACAGGTATGATTCAATGCAGAGAGGTCTATTAACACATAATGAGTGAAAAAATTAGTTATTATTTATATGCAATTATTTAAGTTCCCTCATGTGTCATTTCAGGAGGTCAGTTTGTCTTATGTTTGTTATTGGTCTGCCTGTTGAAGTTTTTGGCTTTGTTAATTATTTTTCATATTTTTGGGTAAATAAAACCCCACTTTTGAGCTAAACACCTGTGTCCTCTATGCTTTACTGCTTGGTCCCTGCCATCTGGGAATAAAATGAAACAAAAACAAACAAAATCATGTTTTCTAGTGGGACTAGTGCGCCTTCCTTTTTTCCATATCGTTCCCTGGAAGTCCCATTCTCACTGTTTGCACAATGCTCTCTGCGATGTCGTGGGTGATCTCAGAGTGGCATTAACTTCTGTTTCAGAATGACCCGAATTTCATATCAAGCATCATCACTGATGAGGACAGCTGTGTTTTTGGCTATAATCAAACAGTTTTTAGTTAAAGAGTCCACAGTTTCCAAGCCTGACGACAGCAGGCACCAACATTTAAAAGACTGTGAGTTTTTTCCACAGAGTAAGACTGTGATTGTGATGTTCTACTGTAACATTGTGGCGCTTCTAAGGAAAACATTCAATCTAAACAACCTGCAGTTTGGTCTGTGAGCAAGTGCCTTTATGTATGAGCAGAGTCTGAAAATGCAGGGAGCTTTGGGCCACAAACAAAATCTTTGACAAACAGCCCACTGGCCAGACTTGGATAGATTTCCTTTCACTTTACTTACTTCATGAAAATGAAAGTCAAGTTGAAGATCACTAAAGGTTATCTTCAACTTGCACATCACAAGTACAGGGAGAAATAACAGAGCTTTGATGGAGTGATCTAAAAACAGCCGCTGAAGTCCTCTCAACATGTCTGAGAATGGGACCCTGAATAGGAAATTAGCCACATTTAAATCAGGTAAAGGTTATTTTTGTCAAGCCCCCTGACCCCCACCCCCATCTTGTGGTAATAGCATCGCAGGTCATTTACCAAAATTTCAGTGACTGGCAACCTTCTGACAACAGGGGATTTTCGTTTTTCCCATTTTTCCCTGTTAAAAATGCACTTTTACAATTAGTCTAACACCAGATGGATGCATGATCAATTCCACATATCCAGAGAATTTTTTAAAAAGTTTAAAAAAAATTTTTTTTTACCTTCTAATTATCTGTAAGTTTCATTTCATGCTTGGATGTTTGACAGTTAGCTGTGAAAGATCCAAAACCAGTGAATCCACTGGCAAAGATTTTTGCATTTGGTTGATTATATATTATATATGTATTCAAATTTAACCAGAAGATAAACACTTAAGTTTCTAAGTATTAAAGAATTGATTTTGGGAATTTGAGCAAACAGCTATGAAACTATTTATCTGAAAAACGTCTAAATTCTTGGCACTAACGTACAGTGTATGTGGAACCACCAGGCTGTGTCATGTATCAGAAAACACAAAATATCAACAAAAAATATCAAGCAAGCCTTACACTGTGGAACTTTGAAAGGATCGAGTAAGACAGTTTGTCTTTCTCCGTGCACAGTTTTAAATAACGCCCTTGGCCAAAAGTCTGGCATTTTAAACCTGTCACATGTGCTACCTTGAGGCCACCTGTCCATTAAACCCAAATAATCTTCTAGATATTGATGCAATAAAAAGGCCTCAGTAGAAGCATCTGATTAGATTGGAACAGCTGCTCCATATGGAGAGCTTGGCATGCACACTGTCCTCAACCTTCACAGTGAGAATGTAACACAGCAGTTGCCACTGAAGGTGGCAATTGGTGTTTATTGTTGGCATCTGGATTGCTTGTTATTTGATGGCTTGATTCAGTGGAATCTTCATTAGGGTTTATGGGCTGGAAAAATCAATTCCGGTTAACTAATCCAGTTAATCTTATTATATTCTACTGAATCACTGACTGTGATGCAAATGTTATGCAAACAGGAATGCTGGCATTTTAGGAAGCATTTCAGGAAGCATAATTGTTTCTGTCAGGTGGAAAGATCCATAGCTACTTTTTTGCACGTCAACATTTTGCCGTTTAAGCACATCAAACAAATTCATGAACTCTTGTTTGATCCTCTCTTTACCTGTGACACACATGCACAAACTTTACACATGTGGATGGAGGTGGAGATAAGCAGGCTGATTACCTTGCAAAAACCTCAGCAGTAGCTTGAACGTTTGAAAATGACTCTTAAAGAACAACGGATAAACCAACCTGGGTGACAATTTGATTTGCTTCTTTAAAGTTGCACTGATTGATTTTTCTGACCACTTGGTGGCAGAAAAACTTTGCAGGCAGACAGCTGTGATTGTGTGATCAATTAACACATTCATCTGCTGCTTTGAGCCAGTGGCTTAGGTGTTTGATTTAGTCTGTGTACTTGGTGCACTTTTGGCTCCATGGTGACATTTTAATGCAAGGCGTTTGGAGCCGCAAAGGCTCGGCAGCTTCTGGGCAGTTTGCAGACATAACATCGATACTCTCTGTTTTGTTTTTTTCATATATAATCAATACATGGCCAATGTTTATCCCTGAGTTATAAAGCTCTTTGGAACGAGGGCATATTCGCCTTCTGGAGACTAACAACAACTCAACCCTTTGGCCTTTTCTGTTTAATCTAGGAAATATTTACCACTTGTTTTGAACCCATGCCAGAATAATTTCCAGGAAATTCAATGAAAAGAAGATTATGCATAAGTTCAATAAAGAAGATCTGTAATCATTCATCTCCCTGCTCTCCTGGGTGTTCAGTTGCTAGTCTATTCTTTACACCACTGCTACTTTCCCACGCTATCAAACTCCAAACTAATATCATTACACTAGTCCAGCCAATTCACTCAGAGCTCCACTCAAGCCTCCACCATCATCTTCATCACGTCCCGAGTCTAGACTCTGGGAGGTCCTGTCTTAAATCACTGCTGAGATCCTTGGAGTCTAATCAGCACATACATTAGTTATTTGCTCTATCTCAACAAAACATGTTCAATTCTTCCAAATGATCTCTCTGTATTGAAATGCATTTCTGTATAAGTAATGGCATGGTAACATATTATCTGTGTCACTGCAATTACCCTTTCCTTGTTGATAATTAATGCTTAGTTTCTCTGCAGCACAAAAGTCAAGGACACCGAGCTTGCAGGCAGAGTACACAGGTGAGGCTGGAATGATCGGATCACGGGTCCTTATCTGCTCGTCAGTGAAATTGTCACAGAGATCGATAAAATCCTGCAGGGGCGATATCCTTTGAGAGTCAATTAGCTGTCCCCTCTCTCTCCTCTGTCCTTCCCTTTTTTTCACTGAAGTCTGAAAGGCAAAATTCATGTATGAATGAATGCATGTGTGTTGCTCTTAAATCATATGAAATTTAAGCGACGATATTGTAAATTTAAAAAATATGTTTTGCATGTCAAAAATCGATGTTTAACATGTCTTGACTTTTTTCATAGTATAAATTTTATTATAATCAGTATACACACCTGAATCTGTGTATTCATCTTGTCTAAATAATAAGACATTGTTTAATAGTTGCAATAGCACTGGGTGATATATAATATATAAATAGTAAATTGTGAGCTATATGAAGTCCCAGGCAGCTATTGCAGTTATCCCAGCTATCACAGACTGAGAGTCAGTTGCAGGGCTAACACAAACAACCATTTGCACTCGCACCACACCTTATAGACAATTTCAGTTTACCAGTTACAACCTGCATGTATTTGGACTGTGAGAGAAAACCTGAGTACCTGGAAAGACCCCACGCAGACACGGGGAGAACACATGACCATCTTGCTGTGAGGCAACCATGCTAAAATTTTACATGAAAGGAGGTTTTTAAATATCCACAGTTGGTGGCTCAGCACATACCCGAAGAACCAAACACATACTTCTAGAAGAGGGAGCAACACAGGGTGATGTATAAGAGTGAGGGATGAGGGTGCACACAGGTAGACTGTATGTGAAGGCAGCGGTAAGGCATTTGTTGGAAGCAGGAGAAGGAAGAATGTTGTACAGAGTTCAGGGAGGAGCTGAGACAGACTCTCAGTAGTAGGGAAAAGTTTATCAGATGACTGGGAAAGTACAGCTGGTGTGCTGAGGGAACTGCCAAAAAGGTGAGACTTGGTGGTGGAAATACATTCAAGTATTCAAAAAAGAGGTTAGGAAAAAAGTGAGATAGTCAGAGAGATGAAGAAAGTAGGCACAAGTACTGGAAGGCTAGGCTTGAAAGGAGCAACAAGACTGTCTTTAAACACTCTGCAATAGTAAGCTAATATTTTTAATATTGCACTTTCTTATGTTATTTAAGAATTCTTTACGGTAATATGTAGTAAGTGATATGGCACTGCTTACATATTTAACTTTAGATATCAATTTTAAAATATGTTGAAGGTACGAGGATACCAAAATTTGATGGGTTGTAAAACTAGCTTGCTCAGTGTGCTTTATAATAAACTATTGCCTTTTTATAAATTTATAACAGGGTATTGTTTCAATGCACGTATGGTGTTTTTCTTGGTTTCCACCATGAACAGCACAGGTTTGCTTGTAATGCCAGAGCAGTACAGATACATGTGTGCACATGTGTAAGCTGAATTTATCAAGTTTTACTGAAACTCCACCATGGGGAGGAAGTATTATTATTATTATTATTATTATTATTATTAATAATAAACTAGTTCACTAAAATTGCTAACTTGCGGATCACAAACAGTGACAGAACTGTTGAGTGATTTTTAGTTAGCAAGATGGCAACACATGACATTTTTTTTAACAAAGTACATAAACAGAAATATTATTTTATGTCTGTTTGTAATTTTCATGCTTTGAATGCTGACTTATCTCCAGTTTTTGGAGGAATTTGGATTTCAGACCTTCTGATGTATTTGAATCTTTAGTGTGAGCTGCATTTCCCGGGTGACTGCATGAAAGGCACAGGTATGCTCTCGCATTTCTTTTTCATTTTTCAGTGAAATGCCTTCACTGGGTCTGGTAGAAGGTATTTCACTGAGAAAGCAAAACGGAATCTAAGAGCATACCTGTGACTGCATATAAAGCACAAGTATGGCCTCAGATCGGGAAGAAGTGGTATAGTGGTTAGCACCAGTTTCTTTGTTATGTATTTGCGTGTTCTGTTTAAAGGCATGCATATTAGGTTAACTGGTAAGTCCAAGATGTCTGTACTTGTGAATGTGAGGGTCTGTCTCTCTGTTGACTGTACTGTGGACTAGACTAGCAACCCATCCAGGGTGTACCCGTCTTTTTCCCTTCCTATGACAGCTAGGATAATCGCCCTTATATCCCTGACATGCAGTTTAAAAAAAGCCTTAAAATGTTGGAATATAAATATAATACATTTTAGTTCCTTTTCTTATGATGTACAAACTTCTGGTTGTCCTTTCTGAATTTGTTCTCTCACAGGCAAACATTTCTTTTCTTTCTTTCCTCCTTCCATTGTTTTCCATCATTCCAGACATGATAGTCATTTTTAAATAAGTTCCTTGGGAACATTTACTGCCCACAGCTTTCTAATTTCCTTCCCTTGTCACTCCTTGTTGTGGGTTTTATATTACTTTAATTGTCTCCCTCACTGATGATGCTAAAGCACTGTTTCTCTAAACGTTAATCCCTTAATCATTTCCCTTGGCATCCTATGAGCTTTGGTAGTCTGCAGCAATCAGTGATGTCTTCATAGTTTGGGAGATATTGCCTTTGCAGCGTGGCCCATTTCCCTGAGTCTCATGGGATGTCGTGTAATGCTCAAGTTGTCACACCAGCTTTGAAAGCGGGGGAAGGACTGTGGATATATTACAGGACCGCATTATATTCCTGATGTATTTGGAGCCTAGACATGCATCCTAGAGGAAAACTCTGAAGTGCAAAAAAGAATTCAGATTTTTTTTTTTTACTCTTTTAGGCATGAAAAGAACTAAAGACCTATTTATGTTTTCTGTTATTATAATATTTAATTGGCAAGAGTCCTAGCAGTAATGTATCTGTGGTGTTTGAGTTGTTTGGAGGTACTTACGTGTGTCACTACAGTAAAGAGAACCCTTTAACCTTAATTTCATTTCTGGAGAAGGTTGACGATATTGTGGATACTTTGCTGTGTGGGTAACAAACTTTGCCTATTCAAATTTGTATGTTGGCATGCATGGGTGCCCTGTGGAGGCCGTTTGTTGTCTGACCCCGTGGAAAGATTTCATGGTATGTGAATCTTGGAAAAAAAAGAGAGAGACCTGGTTGTGTCTACTCAGCTGTGCCATCTTTGGGTTTTAATATCTCTGGGTTGTGTCAGAAGACACAGCTGTTGTCACCAGTGAAAGGTGAGCATGTTTGACACAGAGGTTGATATTTGCTCTCTGTGCTAAATGGTTGACTCATCAGTATCTAAATTAATACCTTCTTCCTTGAATTCTTTGAGGATAATGTTAGAAAGAGGGGATTTGTGACTTTCACATGGTTGCCCGTAGGTAGTATAATAACAGTATGCTGAGCACTAGTGAACATAACGTAAGTTTTGTATGTAAAACTTTATTTTCAGCCATGTATTTTAAAATTTACTGCCGGCTTCTACATTCAGTACTTTAAAAAATATAGCCTTTTAAAATCTGATTTTTTTTTTTTTTTATCCAAGCTGTAAATCTACAAATTAATCAAGGTAACTTTTTGGTCATTATTAATCAAGCTACAGTAATCATCCTAATTTCAGTTTTCACTAATTTAGCCAACATGCTGTCGACTTCTGCTGATAAAGCAATGGAGTTAAATTTGAAATTGACAGTGCCTGTGGTATATACTGGCTGACACCAGTGTCAGCAGAGCACCTTGCTAAGAGAAAGCTGCAGTAAATAACATCATATATTTTCCCTCCCTTGTCTCTATAAAACAGCACAGAGTGGCTGGGCTGGAAAAACAAGAGCAGGGTCTGTGCACCTTACTGATGAGACACTGCTGGACTTCTGCTCAACAATTTCAAGCAAAAAAAAACCTCTCAGTGCTGTTTGGAGCTGCTGTTATTTGCAGAAACTTTAAGAAGGAGGCTCCGGCTGAAGTGTGTTGTGCATTTATGCCGTTTCTCCAGTTTTTGACGGTCTGCTAACTTGTTATCATCTAGTCTCTGGTCAGGGAAGAACAATGGAAGTGTGGTCTGAGATTAACAAAATAAAACTCCTAATAAATCTCACATTAAAATGTCAAATTCCAGACCACATCTCCCTCACAGTGTGGGAAAGTAAACAACACTATCTCATGAGAATCGTGTATAATGAAACCACGGGTAGGAACTAAAATGTAGGTTTTCATATATCATATTTTATTACTGTTCTGATAAAAGAGAGATCACCTGTTGTGTTCCCCGATATCACACTGATTTGTGTCGGCCACAAAAAGCTTGAGGTGCTATGTGCTGAGGAAAGTTGTTTTCTTTTATTCATCAAAAGTGTTTTTGTTCTTTTTATAAAACGGCAGGAAGTCTGAAGAAGAGGCGCAGAAGGGGAAACGCCAGAGAGCAAAATCCTGAAATATAAACAGCAGGAGACTTTTGAAATAACTCAAAAATAAGCCTACATTTAGTCACACTTGACAGCAATCATATGCAGACTTCTGTGTCACTTTGAGAAGCCATACCACTTAAATTTATACTTGCTTGTTGAGGTCTGCAGTTTTTGAAAAGCCCCACCTCCCCAAAGGCTGTCAGCATGTACACCCTTTCAACGACAAAAAAGTGAACTAGTAAAAATCATGCAAAAACTCTATTAGAAAAAATATATATATATCTCCCCCTTATAAATCACCACTTTATTGTTGTACAGGAGTCTGTATGGCCTAATGATCACAGGGACTATCTTGTTGGGGTCAATTTGTCTCTGCTAGGGTCTCTCAAGGCAAACTGGTCCTAAGAGGCCAGGACAAGCCTTCAAAAGACTGCTTGGTTTGAAAAATAAAACCATGGGCCTGGATCGGGTTACTGGGGCCCTACCCTGGAGCTCATCCTTGGAGGCAGGAAGGGGCTCACTGGGGAGCTCCTGCTAGGTGGGGTCTAGCTCACTGGGGCCCAGGCAGGTTCAGTTCAATGGAGGCACATGGGTCAGCCCTTCAGGTGGACCCAACACCTGCTGGAGTCCTGTACGGGTTTGGTGCAGTGTGTATCTTGGCAGACTGGTCTCCAGTTGCTGAAACTGGTTCTTGGGACACGGAATGTCATCTCTCACATGGGGAAATAGCCTGAGCTAGTGTGTGAGGCAGAGAGTTGGACTTGGGCTGGATTCTTCCAGTCTGGATGGTTAGACGGATGGCAAAAATAGACATAAATGATCCAGACAAATGCTAGACAAATGCTTGTAGAGAGAATCATTTTGGACAGAGCAGAGCCAGTTGTTCTCCCCAGTGTTAGCACTTGGCTAAACTCACACCCTGGCTTCTCTTCACATTTAGTTTATAGAAATGAGAGTGGTAATTATCTTTTGGAAATGCGTTTTTTAAGATGCTGCAAGTATTCCAATATACTGGCCCCTTCCAATTTAATTACATTAACCTCCTAAGACCTGAACTCTTTCATGGCATGCATTTTTCATTTCTCTTTGCTATTTGGGCTGATTGGGACCTGATGAATGTAAAAACAAAGAATTTCCTAATTTTTTTTTTTTTTTTACCTGATTTTTGGTTCTGAGAAAAGTCAGGTCCACATATGAGGAAATTCGTCTTAAATTTCGATAGAACAGTGGCAGTATAATGTACTCATAAGTGGATATCAGGCCCTTGTAGAGCAAAATTTTGTATTTTGGTCTAGACAACCCAAAATGTGATGTCCACATATGTGGACGCCAGGTCCTAAGAGGTTAAATACAACCAAGAGCAACATAGTGAAATACAACCACAATTCCAAAAACGGGACATTTTAATCTGTAAAATAAATAAACAATTACACAGCGTCCCAGTTTTTTTGGAATTGGGATTGTACATATGAAACCTAGAATAAGGAATTTGATTTAAGCAGTCCCCTTACTGTAGTGTTGGCAGTTGAAATAGGTACTTAAAATAAAGCACCCCCTCCGCAAATCGCTACCTTATCGAAGTGGAGGGGTCTGTGTGTCCCAGGGATCCCAGGGGCTATGTTGTCCGGGGACCTCTGCGCCCTGGTAGGGTCTCCCATAGCAAATTGGTCCTGGGTGAGGGACCAGACAAAGAGCGATTCAGAAGACCCTTATGAGAAAACCACCGAGGGAACAGTTCACCCTGCCCGGGATAGGGTTACCGGGGCCCCGCCCTGGAGCCAGGCCCGGAGAGGGTGCTCGAGGGCGAGCGTCTGGTGGCCAAGCCTTAATCCATGGGTGGCGGGGG
>VUQG01031813.1:0-13254 GCA_015106755.1 Etia nguti | reverse complement strand
CTGCAGTCAGCTGAGACTGAAGAAGTCACTCGGATGAGTGACGAAACGTTTCTCCCACAAAACGCTACGTCCAGATGAACAGAATCAACTTTTGGATATTTCTTTTATATTTATCCACTGACAGGATGAGATGCTGGCATACTGATCCCTGTGTGAATTATCTTTCACCTTACTAAACAGCTGTAAAGGGGATTCTGCCTAAAGCTTCAGTGAATAGATAGAGGAGGTGTTGCTCCATGTGGTTAAGTTAAAAATGTTTTGACCTATAATTTGTTAGTAATGGTACAGATATGAGTGATGCCGGTAAACCTGGAAAAAATGGAATATACAAAGGTCTTTCAGTGAAGTCATGGCTGTTAATATCTGCGAGTCATACAACAGAGTTTAAACTCAAAGATTAAAATCTGTCACTCAACAGTTTCCATCTTTCCCCACCAGACTGTGGCTCTAAGTCTCTCCTACTGAAGAGATGCAGTAAATCATTAATCAGATCCAATAAATAGGTGCATGTAACAAGCTAAAACTTCAGTATAATTGTGTGTATGTGTGTGTGTTTTATGTTTTAATTGCTATTTGTGGGTATTTTTTGATTATTTTAACAAGTGTTAAATTTTCTATAACAGATGGAATGTAGGCATCTGTTTTAGAAAATGTTAGCAAATGTTATTTAAACAAGAGGAAACAGTATTTGAAGAGGCTATTTTCAGCTGTGGATTATTACACATTTGTTGCCCCAGGGAAGTATTTACTGCAGCAAATATGGAACCTAAGTGCGAACATCCATCACAATAAACAGAATCCATTGCTGTGATCTGTGACACAAAGGCTATATAACAGTTTAGATACAGGCAATATTTGTTAGAATGAGTAAATTACGCATTTTGGTCTTTTTATTGAAGAAATTAAAAAAAAAAAAAATCACATGGTCTATTGAAATATAGCATACAAATATGTAATCCCTGAATGTACAAAACTGCCCAATAGGTAAACTATAAGATTGTTTCAGGTGCAACAATCTGCTGGTGAGAGGAAGATGAATCCCCACTGATGGCTGCATCCATGACTTCCTCTTAAAACACCCATTTACTCTGTTTGAAAGTAGTATTCTCAAAATGTATCCCTTCACAGTGATGGCAGTATATCAACCTCCTCTCGTTCTGTTTGCTGATGTACTCTCAGGTACAGTAGAAATTTGAATTCCACACTGTATAAAATAAAAATCGAAATATTTTACAAGTAACAAGTTACTTTTATTTTGAGTAAAATTATGTGAACATACTGCCACGGTCTGCTGGGCAGATGGGGTGGGGTGAGTGAGGTGGACCCAGGAGCAGACACAGGCAAGGAGACGGAACTGAACTTTAAACAAAAGGCGAGCCTTTATTATGGCTGATATACGAGGAACATAAATCAAAGCGAAAAACAAACTAGACTGTGAAACCATGACCTAACAAAGAAAACTATGAATCAACTAAGACACTATGAAGGCTATGAACTGACTATGATTTCTATGATGAAGGGAAGATACCCATACGACGTGACAAAGAACAAAGGAAGACAGAGGACTTAAATACACAGGAGGTAATCAGGGGAAGTGGGAACACATGGGGAAACAGCTGACTGAAATGAGCATAATGACACCACGGGGAAAGTAAAACTAAACATAAGGAACCAAGAACATAACACTCTTTCAAAATAAAACAGGAAACATGTGAACATGAAAACACACAGACAGAGAATACATGACACAGAAGACCAGGACAGACTTACACCAGGGGACATGAAGAGAATCATAATTAAGGAGACATGAAAAGACCTAAACTATACTCCAACTCAAGGAAATAAATAATAATACTAAGACTTAACATCATTTCAAAAATAACCAAAAAATACAAAATAACTCATTAACCCTTAACTTAAGAATAGCACATGAATAGAATGCAATGTAACATAAGAAAACAATACAAAAATAATACAAAACACTGTGTCAAAGACCCAGCCCCTGACGCATGCAAAGTCTAGTCATTCTGAAACCAAACATTTGCAACCAAGAGATGAGATTTAAAAAAAAAATCCTCCAGCATACCAGACTCATTACAACAATAATTGGAAATGCAAAATAGCTCCATACTGGATTTTCCATAACCTGCAATGCTGCTTAATAAAATGTGTCATTCCATTAGGTTCATCTTAGCAGCCATAAAATGTACTACAACACATGTCCACACTGTTCACATTTAAGATGATGACTTCTTTCACGCCTTCTGGCTATGTAGCCCATTTCAGAGTTTTTAGTCAGAGGTCATGAACAGTCGGCTCCATCCAGAATCCCTCTCTGCGCATAAATTTCTGCTCTGGGTGAGCTCTCCACACTTCAAGTCAGACAGTAGGCCTAGTTTGCAGCATTTGTTTTTAAAGCTTGAAAATTAGCCAAGAGCTTATCTTATTGAAGAGACAGAAACCTGTACATGAATTTGCTGACTAAACATCAGTTTAGAGAATCTCGAACAATAACGTGCTCTCGCTTCTTACAGTTTTTTGCAGAGTTGATCCTTCCTGCTTTGCACTCACAAAATTTAATCAAAACAAGCATGTAAATTGACGGATCCTAAATCTGTTACTGATCTTGTCATTTGTGCTGCAAAAAAATAGAAAATGGTAAATGGAATGAAAATATGAGGTCGGAGAGACGGCGAGGAATGCAGCTCTTATTCTGCTCTCATGTGAATGAAGGTAGCGTCTTGCCAGTTTGACAACATTGCAGCACTTGTTAGCGTAAGAATGTGTCCTGCTCACTGGGTCGAGGACGAATAACATCAGCAGTGGTCATGTAAACCTAAGAATGCCTGAATGCACCGGCGACCCCACCAACATCTCCTTTGATGTGCTGATCACTGCTACAGTACCTGGAACAAACACACCTGATCATCGTTAATATCGGTGCACAGTGCTGTATCTGAAACCTTTTGTTGCTTTTTCTTATTATTTTTTTTCAAATCCACTTTGATTCAAATGAAGCATAAGATTTAGGACCACACCTCTGAATAATTGCTTGCATTTGTTTTTTATTTACTACTTATAAATTCAGCAGTCATCAAATATTTTTAAATATTTTGATCCTGAGAAAACAGAAAGGCTTTTAAACATTTGGAAGCAATCCATCATGACTGCTTTGGTACGGATTAATAGTGTTCAGTCAAACTTTATTATAACTATTATAACCATTATAAATTAATTAATTATTTTAAAATAAACTAATGGGACTTTTAGTTAACTGATTACTTTAATAATTAATACATATATTAATTTTATGAATGTTAATATATATAAAATGGACTGTATAGCTGATAAGAATGACAGAATTACATTTTGCTGATACAGACAATAAGGTATATTATATACTATAAGTATATAATACTTTTCAGTATCAGCTTGATATAAGCACATTATAGATGCAAAACACAATTAATTCAATGTTATAATTATTACCCATATATTGTTCTACTTGCAATAACCATTCACATAATGGTTAAAAAATATAGCAATGTTTGGATTCCTCAAAATATATAATTTTTCACTTTCTCGCCAGCAAATAATGAACTTACTTTGGCACAAAGACTGGACACAGAAGAAAGAGCGACCTAAGAATTTGATGAACTTTACATGATCTTTCATGGCACAAATTATCAGCTGACGGTGAGAGGAATTTATTCCCACATGTGAAGTGTTTTTAGCTAAAGTGTGTCGAATTAGCAAGAAGTAACCATGGCTGTTCTTACAGTACTAAAAGTGGGATCACTGTTGTTATGAAGTCACACTATTTATAAATGATAAAATAAAATGAAAATGACATCTGAAAAACATGAGTTTGGAAGGTTAAGATTATAGACGGAAACTGGAATTATTTTGTGGATGTTGCTCTTATCTTCAAAGTATAGCTTTTCATTTTTACCCAGTAACTTAAACCCTCATTAGTGCTGCCATTACAGCATATGAAGAGACACCATAAAAGAAAGGCAAAGTGCCTTCATACAGTTGAACTGTATGGATTAAATACCCTCATACCATCAAGATATTTGATATAAGACTGAGTTATATAAGAACATGTATTTATAATTAATGAGGCCTACAGGCTGATGTCAGTTTTCTCACTTTTATTTCACAACTTTTAACTTGCAGAATGTATATTTTCCCAGCCATGTAGCTTCAAAGTTTCTGTGAGGTTTCTTGTGAGGAAAACAA
The DNA here is from genome assembly GCA_015106755.1 of Etia nguti. NCBI lineage: Eukaryota > Metazoa > Chordata > Actinopteri > Cichliformes > Cichlidae > Etia > Etia nguti. The sequence goes on along the minus strand of VUQG01031813.1, from coordinate 9,012 downwards.
AAGGTGAGATGCTTGGAGCCTGATGTCTGAGATCCTGCAAATGTATTGTGGTTGTGTATCAAAGACTGCATCAGGTTGGAGAGAAGGCCTTTAAGGTCTATACTGTAACTGCCCAGCAGGAAGCAGAATAGAATAGAATAGCGCAGGAATAAAATATAAATAGCAAAACAGCAGGAATAAATAACAAACAGAAGAAATGTATATAATCAAGAGGAATATATACAAAACAAGAGAAATTACTTTGTCTTGATTGTGTCCAACTATTATAAACGGTCACTTTGGTCAAGGCTAGTTTACAGCAGCAACCTTGGAGAACAATGACAACTCTCAGGCTAGAATGTTACATGGATAATAGAAATTTGTGTGCACTCCTCCACACATGTACCACACAGGTCAAGATAAGGGTTTGAGGGATGACCGCAAGGAGTTGTAAAACAGGATAAAAGTAATGCACCATTAATCTTTTTTATTTAAACAGTGTATGACTATACATATAATTTTGGTTAGAAAGGATAAATGTTAGGAAAAGATGCTTATTTTAATTTAGAGAGTTGAAACCGTATCAACAGAAACATAAGCATGCCCAAACCCCCTTGATCTATGATAAGTGTAGAGCAATGAAAAACACTGCAGTATTAGCCCCTATTAATTTTATGACATAAAAAAGATGTTTTATAGAAAATTAAACTCTCATTTTTGTTTATTTAGTATTGCACACGTTGTTTGTTTTTATTTTTATATAAATGCTGTATAAATAAATTGACGTCATGCATCAGTTACAACGTTACTTGTCTTTGTGGTTCCCTGTTTTTTTTCTCCTTTTCCCTCATTACATGGCAGATGGGAAGAGTGAACAAATGTGATTTGTTCCCTCAGAGCCAAGAATGTTCCAGTGACTCATCCTAAGTTAATACTCTATAGTTCAGTGCTCTCCATGGATACAGATAGAGATCCTACTACACAAACACTGGCATGAATTTGTAAATGTGGGCACATATAAACACCCCTTACAATCATACATGTACAGAGGCTCCAACATTTTATGGCTATACTGTATTTCTGTATTTGCTCTGCGTGTAGTGGATTGCATTGCCCTGTATTCTCTACTGTCTGAGCCACAGGATGATGTGGATGATGGGCACAAAAACCACAAATTTCATAGATTTGTGTCATCTGATAAATGAAAAATCTTTTTTTTGTTTTACTGATGTTTTAAACATATAAGCTTTGTTCACCCACAAATATTTTTCCACTTAAAAGATTTGCAGATTACACAAGCATAGTTTGTCACAGCTGAACGTCTAAAAGATGCTCTTAGCAAATACCATGACAACAGAAACAAAGATACAACCATGAAACAATGTATCAGTGGTTATACAGTTTGTGTCCTACTGTATTATTATCACTATCACTAATATTATCAATATTTTAAAAATGCATTTGTATATAACTTTTTAAAATAGCTAGTATTTGAAGCTTGATATTCCTAACTCATTTTTATATGTTTTCTACATAAGGGAATAAATCTTCTGCACATATTTTTAATTACCATTCACCAAAGATCATCAAAAGATTATTGCTCACATATATAAATATGGTAAATGGACTGATTCTTACATAGTGCTGTTCTACTCTCTGAGTACTCAAATCACTTTTTATACAACGTGACTTATTCGCCCATTCACACAAGCACTTTCTCCTTCACTTAAGTGCTTTCTATCTACCAATCACATACATTCATAATATGATGGATACATCAGAGAGCAACTTGGGGTTAGTAGCTTGCCCAAGAATATTTGGCATGCAGACTGTAGCAGCCACCAACCTTCTGGATAGTAGATGACCTGCTCTACCTCCTCTCTGCCTTGTGCTTGCCTACTTGGTGTTGTTATAAATTCGTATGCTTTTTCTACTATATGGCCACTTTAAAGCTGAACTGATCCCCTGTGGAGACGTTTTAATATAAACTCCTTAGGAAGCGCAATAACAGAAACTCCTGCTCTAAAAATAGAATAGATATCCATCTTCAAAGAACTGATCAAGCATTTACTAAGAAAGATAAAATAGCCAGTGAGGAAGACAAAATTGTTGCATGTTTACATTTACATTTGTCACATTGCTTTGATGAAAAGTATCATATGTAAATATCAGATTGTATTAAGATTTTATCTCATATAAATGGTTGGAAGATCTTCAGTTGGAGTCATTTGCTGAATTGAATCTGACAACTGCAGGGATGAAGAAATATTGCACTACAAGGTAGAGATTTTTTAGATTTTTAAATTTAAAGCTTAATGGATCTATTTGGACATGTTTAATTTGGTTATGCTTCTAAGTATTTGGAAGTCTAATTGGTATAGCAGAGGAGTTACATCTTCTCCAATGTGTTCCTCAAAATGACTGCTGCCTAGTGTTTACACATGAATGTTGCTCTACCTCGTAAAGCTCTTTGGCTTCTGCCTGGGGATGGATACATGGCAAATAAGCCCCAGCTGTCTGTGACCTAGCCAGCATCAATCTGACCAACTCCTCCAGGAAAAAAGACCAAGGGTCAGCCTGTGTAGATGCTCACGACTTATATAATGGTCCCTTTATGATTCTGTCTATCTTCCACACCCAGGCTGTTATTTATAGCACAAAGGAAGAGTGAAGTAGAACTGATATGGGCTTTGGACATTTGTTTGAAAAAGAGGTTTGAGTCATAGAACCTGAAATTGCTTTCATTGCAGTATTGTGTAAAAAAAAAAGTGTTTATAGTACTACTTCTTTATCATTAATTTAAATTTGGCATTATAAAAACAAACAAAAAATAATAATTCATGACCGAATGAATTAAATGTTACCTAAGAAATTTTTTCCACCCCAGACCAGCTCCGATCCTGTCACTCAGGACAAGACGAAACTAAGTGTACTGAGGTCTTGATGCATTCTCAATCATCCAGGTAAGTAAATCCCCAAAAAGTTGATTCTGTTCATCTGAAAACGCTACGTCTAGATGAACAGAATCAACTTTTTGGGGATAAGTGTACTAAGTGTACTGTGTGTGTTTGTGTCTGTGTTTCACTCTATTTTTGGAGACAGAAGGGTGTCACTGATGCAGAGAGGCTAATTTAACCTGCCTCCATTGTGTCTGCCCCACATATATATAATGATCTCATAATGATGCAGGTCTGTTGCTCCTGGAGCTTAGTGACATCTGAGGGCTATCTTTTGTGTCATCGGCATCCAGAATGTTCTGAAAAAAAGGTTTCACAAATATTCATTTTTTATAAAGACATGAATTTGACTCGAGCTAAATCGGTGCCACTCTTTAAAATATTTAGGGTCTAAAAATAAAGTGACCGTGCTGAAAAATCTATACTTGGCTTAATGCCAAGAGGCTACGGCTCTATTTGAATTTTTTATATTATAAATATTTTTTTTTTACTTCCTTTCTGGCAGGTAAACACCACTGGGGCTGTTGCTAAAACAAGAATGCTACAACTATATTATGCATATGTAAGCATTTAGTGGAATAACAGTTGCAGTCTGTCACATCCCCCCACTTCTTGATGATACAACTATAATTCTGACAAGTCTGCACACATTCAACAAACCTGCCCGCTTCCCTTCCTGGTTCATATAATCTAAACATTATTAATACAATACAATAATTTTCCTCTCTCTCACACACACACGCACACACACACATTTCTTTGCAGCAGCTGTGCTGCCTTCAGTCTGTGTTACATATTTAAAATCTTACTTAAAAAAAAACTTTAGTTTGAACTTCTTTGTAAAATATTTTACCTGGTTAGCCCGATTGGTAATTTTAGGGTAAGTGAAGCCACATAAGGAGAAAATCCTGGGTATGATGAAATTGCTTCGTAGAACAGGCCTCACTTGTATTTGTGTGTATTTGTGTTTGGATTCATTAATATTTTGCAGAGTCAGTATGACTGGTTTGAGAACAGGCTTTTGTTCATAGATTTTTATTTTTATTTTTAATGTTCTGTTTTGGTTCGGTCTCACACTTCTCACTCCCTATAGTCTAATTTGAAACTGCACTAAAAATTCTTTGATGAACCTGCCAAGCACCACAGCAAACTTAGTTATCAGCTAGCTGGTAAACACAGTGGAACGTTTAGCATCTAAATAGCCAGACATTTCACTGAGGAGTTGTTGGACACCATGCCTGAGGCTAAAGAACAGTAAGTACTGACATTTAGAAGCTTGTGTTTGCCTGATATGCAAAGAGGAAGCAGACGCAGCACTGTTGGCCAACATGTTCATCATTACAGCTTTACAAGCTGATAAAAGCAGCGTCACCTTACAGCTTGTTGCTTAAAGTTTACTTTGTGTAAATAAACTTTAATGATGACCCTCATGTAATTATGTTTTTCCTATAATAGATTTATTTGTTTTAGAATGAACTTTGTACTCAGCTGTAGTCAAATGACAAATTATACAGTAAAATAGGCCAGATCCTGGCTGCGCATCACTCTGAGAAGCAGATGTCTTGTAGTTAGTCATTACTAGTCACATGTGAAGGACATGTCAATATTTCAACTGCCTCTGCCACTCTGACACAAATGTAAACGCCCACATGACCTACCCAGATAGCCTGGAGGCGCCACTGCAACACTGCCAATATCTGGGTCATTGTTCAGCAACCTTTTATGAAACTCAATTCGTGCTGAGGCTTGTGGGTTGGATTAAATGCTGCTTCCAGTAGGTGGGAGGTTACATAAAAGATTTCAATGTACAGGTTATCTAAAGGTGGGCTGGTAAGTGAATAGGATATATTAGGTTTGTTCCAAGAAGTGAAATGCTTATTACTCTCAAGTCTTTTTCTCTGTACAACATTGACTGAAAAGCAGAACTGCAGGGCAAAAACTGTTGCTGAGTCATCTTCATGTCTACTGCAGAAGTGCTTTGTGTTGAACATAGCACAAAACATTTCTGCTGCACACTTGTGTTCATGCGTTTGGGACTTATCTTTTAATCCACGTCTCAAATTCAAAGTAGGATGACACCCTTCATCATCTGAAATATCATAAAAAGGAATGACATCAAATCTTTATAACTACCACAATTTAAGCTATAGTGAAAAGCCAGCTGTCAGTTGAGTTCAGACTACAAAAGCACTTAGTGTGGCTGAAAGGGTTAAATCTGACTCATTTTTATGATAGACATTTGCTGCATTAGACCAACACTGAAACTTGATTTTGGTTAAATTTGTGCCAATTTGTGTCATTCTGTGCCACTGGGGAGATTTCTTACATTTCATATGTTAGTGGTGTGGCTTTAACCTTCTGACTTCATTACTATTGATTGCTTCAACTGAGGCCAAATTGAGCTAATTTGTATGTGAGCACTCAGCATGCATCTCTTTGAATAGGAGTATCAGCTAAAATGTCTAAAATGTCAATGACTGTGTTTTGAATATTAATGAAGGATGAACACCCATCACCTACGGAAGCTGTCCCTCTTTTTTTTTTAATACACTTACGAAAGGAAACGTTATTTTAATCTTAGAGATATGCATGTTTGAAAGCCAAAGCAGTTTATTCCCAGTGAGGCCAAACCTTTATTTTCTCAGGATAGTTTATCGCTCTCAGGAAAATTCTCCTGTCTGCTGTTATAAGTTGGTATGCCATGCTGTGATGCAGTCAGTGCACTATGCAGAAAAGTGGTAAAAATAGTTCACCAAATAGTTCCTAAGTGTCCTTTGGAAGTACAGCCACTGTTGAGCTTTACTTCAAAGGCAGTTGGACTGATTGACCATGCAGGGTTTTCTGTGATTTTTCAAGATAGTAACTGCTCCAGCGCTAACGGCGCAAAACATCTACAGTTTCTAAAATGCCCATTTGACACTCCAAAAGCAAGTCAGTCCTAATAGACTCCCATGTTAAATTATCTAGCTTGAGTAAAAATGAAGTTAAAATTTTTGTACAACTGGAAACAAAAGTAGGTGGAGCCAATAGCAATTGGCTGTCAAGGCTTTACCTTTTTTAATTTGAGGTACTGTGTTTGGCGTGTTGGTGGCTTTTGGAGAATTTCTTATATAACTGTTTCTGGATTACATCACATTTTATAAAAAATGTGATGTAATCCAGAAATTGAGAATTTGTGAATTTAAGGTAAAAATTTGCATTGCACTTTTTCAAGCTTTATTACCACTTGGCGAGTAGTAAGTGAGTGTTTGCAGACATGTCAGCTTTTTCCATGCAAACTACAGGCAACTGTAACAGTCTGCTCATGACCAAAGCAAATACAAGGAGGTTTTTGATGAAGCAACCTCTTTGCAGACAATTTCAGCAACCTTCAGGAAGTACTTGCCAATCGGTCAGGGATTACAGATTTTTCCCTAGCAACCAGTGTTTATATCATGTCCTATTTGGCAGACAACTCTCGGGTTATTTGTTTATGACATCACATGAGTAACTTTTATAGGACCAGCAGTCTTTTTGTAACCACTGCTTTCACCACCAGTTTTTCAGACACAGATGCTGTTCAAGATAGGTCAGTGTGACATTTAGAGCCATGGTGATGGCATTCTCTGTGAATCTATAAGCTTTGTAGGCTTACGCTGCACAGGCGTAGGGGAAGGGTGGATATGTTTTTTAATGCCAAGCACTTTGACATGATGGGTTTCAGAGCCACTAGTCAGTTAGACATCTGGTGCTGGTGTGTTTGGGCAGTGGTATGATTGTGTTTGATTTCAAATTGACAGGTATACAATAACCTGGGCAGGAAGAAAAAAGATTCTCAATCTAAAAGCTGAGTCTGAGCACTCTTGGTAGTCTTCTTAACATTAAAGGTGCTCAGACTGTACCTTATCTCATGTTGTTTTTGCTATTGTTGTTAATATTGTTGCTGTGCTATTGCAAATCAACATAACCTATACTGTTTTTTTCTATACATATATTAAAATTACACTCTGGCTGAAGCATTTTGTAATTGTTTTCTGTGTCTATAGCTTTAAATTAGTAACTACAAATTGATTTATAGCCACCAATGTTAGGCCCATATATTTTTTTAGATTAGCTACATTTAACAAGTTATTCTAAAAATCACAAATATTCTCGTTATTGACTGTACTCTTTCAATGGGTACTGAATAATGAGCCATTATCAATTTTCCTGTGGGACTTTTTTTAGTCTTTAAAATAAAGATTTTGTATCCAGTACGTAGAAATAAGGCTCTGATTTGTGACATAAATCACACAGACACTCTTTTTTTAACTTTCTGAAGAAAATGCAGACATGTTTGTGCTCTTTGCTAGAATGCTTTCATATGTTTGATGTTATGTTTTTGTGTCCTCTGTGCAAAAATGGGAGAACAGAATGGAAAAAATTGCTCACAAAAGCGTGCCCTCCTCCTCCTCCACCTCCTGTGCATCATCTCTGTCATTTTCTATTTCCACTCTATTTGTCAGCCTTTCTCATCTTTCATTCTCAACTTGTGCTTCACCCTTCACCCTCTCTCACATCTCTGTCTTCATCTTTCTGGTTTTCCCACCTTTTTCAGCCCTCTGGAGAGAACATCCTACAGGTTCCTGCACTTACTGCCTGCCGTTTGGAATGCTAATGTGGTCAGCTGATGCATGACACAGTGAACAGAGTGAAGATAGCTTGAAAGGAGGAGGAAACTGGGGAGTAGTAGGGAGGGAAATGAGAAAGACAGAGCGAAAGCGAGAGAGCATAGGACCTCCGTGTTTTCAGGGGAGGGAGGGGAAGGTGAATAACAGAGCAGTAGAGGGGAGGGATGGAGGGATGTGACGTGAGCGAGCGGGAGTATGGAAACTGATCATTGCAGGCAGAGCAGCGCTGGATGATTCTGCTCTCCCTCATCCTCTTTCTCTCTCTCTCACTCTCTCTCACCACCCCACATCCCCTGCGATGCTGCTTTGACCAGACTCTGCCTCAGAGAAAAACAAACACTAACCCATCCACATACTCATACACTGACAGGAAGCAGAAAGGGGTGCTGCTGCTCCTTCCTTCCTCTTTTTCTTACACGGATACACACTCTTCCACTCCATCTAATTACACAACAACCACCTTGCCTTGCAGCTAAGAGAAGCTCAAGAGGAGGACATGGCAGGAATGTGAGTGAGGAGCTGCATCTGAAAACGCCTGCCCAGAAGGACTCCTCCCTCTTCTGTCTTGGTGATTAACTCCAGATCTCCAGCAGGTGAGCGAGGCATGTTGAATTCTCATCTGATTCCCTGTGTTGCATGTCGCAGTGGCCACTACCTACTGATTCTCTGTGTCAAAGCATTAGTGGTGTCTGAGCTAAGATCTTCTCCAAGTGGTGTGTAACACATGGTTCCACATGTTATCTCCTCACTGCACTACTAACGGACAATGAAGCTTATCTGATAACATTTGCAGAGCTCTGTTTTGCTCAGAGGATGCCAGGTGAGTGTTTTTGTGAGGATGCACTGCAGTCAGGCAACGCCAGAAAGGAGGATGATTACAGTGCAGTGCGAGCAGGAACGTACTGCACACACCAGTACTATATTTGAGATTATATCTCTGTGCTGGAATTAGACTCAGTGGAGATCTGATATAAACAACAAAATTTCCCATCAGCTCCTTTTTTTTCTTTTTTTTGCTGCCTGTGCAAAACATTAAGAAAGACAGTGCAGAGCGTTTCTAGTTTAAGCTCCAGAGGCAGATCAAAGTTTATGTGAGGGAGGCTGATTCCCACGCACGCAGCGTGTTAAGGCAGCAGCACTGGTGGCTTCATATTGTGTTGCTTTATCTTGGCTGTATAGTGTATATAATAAAAAAGACACTCAGTTATGTATATAGGCTTTCTTTAGCCTATCACCTCTTCTGTGGTGATAGTAACTGTGGCACAAGCTTTTTGAACATTCATTCACAATGCGTATGTACACACACACACACACACACACACACGCACACACACACCCACACACACACACACACACCTACACACACACGCGCGCGCACACACACACACACACACACACACACACACACACACACAAATGCACACATA
>VUQG01031810.1:0-15945 GCA_015106755.1 Etia nguti | reverse complement strand
GTTTACTTGCAATTTTTTGACAGGTCACATCTCTATTGAGTTTCTCTCTCAAATACAGGGCAAGAGTTTCTGCATCTACATCCAGGGCAAATTTAGTGGCAAACACGCTCACCAATTTAGTTTTCACAGTTCTGATTGTACTCACAGCTCCAGTGCCGATGATCGATACAGGTCCAGGCCTCTTATTGCGTCCAGTGGTAGCAGCATGCATTCCTGAACCCGAATAAACCTTCTCCAGCTTCTGACGAGGCCTGCCATTTTTCACAACTTTACTCCATTGTGGGGAGCATGTAAAAAGCACTGTCTCAACGGGATCCTCCGTTGTTGCAGTGGTTTCCATATTAGGACCTGAGGCTGTCGTCGGAGCCCGATCTTGACCACATAACAACATCTCCGGACAAAACGCTGACACTGTGCTTGTCCCAGTCCTTGAAGCAGCCAGAGCTCCGGCTCCCTGCCTTCCGCGCGGGCCGCCTTTACCTCGACTCCCCCGCCGCTCCTCTGCGTGCTTCCCCAGGTGAAAGTGGGAAGCGGTCCCCGGCCCCTGAGCGTTCAGAGTAACAGGCTCAGCCGGCACCTCAGACTGATACTCAAGAGCAGTCACACGTTGGTCGACCTCCACAGCATTGGTCTTAACTTGCTCGCAGACGTCCGCCTGTAGTTTGACTACATGTTTTAAAGCACCCACCTCAGCACACAGCTGGTCCATTCGCCGTAGTAAACAACACACATCCATGCTGGTGTATGTAACAGGCGGCAAATCATCCAGGTGATGAGAGACAAATCTTGGGATATTCTCCCCACACTCGTTCAGCACTTTAAGGCAGAGTTTAATATTGTTGGCGTCTTTATGCTGTCCTTTATATCCAACACACCGCTGTGAGGTAGTAGGGCAGAGCTCAAACAAAACTTTCTTGGAGGCTTCAATCCCCTCGGAGTCAAATGTGTTCGTGGCCAACAACACAATTTCATCCTGACTTAAAGTTTTGATTTTTACAGCAAGGAAATTAAGTAGTTCATCCTCTACAATTACCCTACCGTCAGTCGTTTTATATATCTCTGGTTTTAATCCAGACCGTTTGAAAGCCGGAGCTACGTCTGCACTACCACCTGCTACATCCGCCATCTTTGATAAGGTTAAAGTTATCAAAGATAAACCTGCATACAGTGCATCGCAATGCTCATAGAGAACTAAGTTAATTAAATGCATGTGGGCTGGCTAACTGTTAGGAGATCAGCCTATGCCTGTAAATTTTAATCAGAGATGTATTATAATGTATTATATTGCCTTTCAGTCACCATACTACTTATCAAACATAATCTGTAACAGAAAGGAGATTTACAGTGCCAAAAGTTAAAAGAAGTAATATTCAGAAAATGGTGATTTACTCAGCTAATTAGTTTTACTATTTATCAAAACAGTTTTATTTCAACCAGAAAGAGCTGTAATTAAAACTGTTTGAATAATAAAGCTGGTGGGTTTATGCGTCGTGCATTGCTGAAAACCTGGGTGCAAGGGCAGAACAAATGAATAAAAGTTTAGGATGCTTATTGCTAAAACAACACAAGATGCCTCTGAAGGGTGGAGTGACAAGGGGGCAGGTAAGTGATGTCCAGATGGCTACTCTGTCTCCTCTCAAACTCTTTTTTCCCCTAACTTCGCTCCCAGACATATTTCTCTGACCTCTCTGCCGTACACAGTTCCCTTCCTTCACAGCAGTGGGCGTCACATGTGGTGCAACGATCTGGTGTCTTGAATAGATCACTGGTAATGAGCCCGACTGGAACCAAGTGCGTAATCAACAGTGACTCACAGGTGTGAGACCAAAGGAGCGGGAAGCCAGGTGATCTGCACCCCTGAAAGATACAAGCACACACACAAGCACACACACAGAGGGAGATGAAAACAAACGGGTGCATTGACCAGGAGACCGTGACAGTATGTAGATGGGACGTGTAGTAACGTGTAGTACACTGGAGAATAAGTAATGTTTGTTAGAATGATTGTTGTGTGATGTAATGCAGATTCTGCTTGTGTCTTTTTGATGTCCAGTTGAGGTTATCTTTCAGCTTTCTCTGTGAAACTCTGAGCTTTCTGCGCGAGAACAATCTGCTGGTTTTATGTTCATGTGTTGAGGTTAATGGATTGAATGTGTGACGACCCTGGGAAGAAAAGCTAAGGCTGATGTTAATGGGGATCCAGATTAAAAGAATAAAAATTAAAACATTCATAATAAAAAATGCCCTAAATCACTACTGAATGGCTTTGATCTCCAGGCCCTCAGGCAGCAGTGCATCAAAGCAGCGAGTCTAAATCACTGCACGCGCTCAGTAAGACTCCACAGCTCATCACTGCATCCACAAATGCAAATTAAATCTCGTAATATAAAGAATAACACTTCTTTAATATTTACTGACATGCTCTGGCAAGTCACAATCTGAAATTTTGAGGACCAGCAGGTTTGTTACCAAAGTGCAGTTTGAACGATGCCATCTGTGATTAATGCAGATGGAGTGTTTAAAATCCTACGAGTCTTTGACCTAAAGGTCTTCTTAGTCTTTTGTATTCTGGTTTTTTATACTTTCTTATAGCAGCATGTCTTTGTTTCAGTCTGGTCTATGAATCGCTGGTTGTTCCTGCCTTCCTGTTTCCTCGGTCATGTCCTGTTTAGTTCTCTCAAGTTCATATGTCTTAGTCCTGTTTGTTTAGTGTGTTTGTTTTGTTTTGTGTCCTCTTGTCTTGTTGGATTCTGTTCACTTGTGCCTTTTCCCCAGCTGTTTCCTCTCTCCCTAACTGCCTTGTGTGTATTTAAGTCCTCAGTTGCCGTCTGCTTGCTGTCTTGTCCGTCCTCGCAGAATGTTTTGTTTGAAGATTCTTAGATGTTGGATTCTTTGTTTGGCTGTTTCTTTTGAAAATCTGGATTAATTTGTTCTCAGTTTAAGTTAACAAAGCTGCTTTTCAGTTTATCCCTCCTGTTTCTGAACCCTTCATTTGGGTCAAGCTCTCCCAGTCATACAGCAAGCCTTGCCAATTTCACATTCTGAATGTATTTTAAAATGCAAAATATGAAACAACAGGCCCCAAACTGTTTAAGCTGAATAATAATCAAGAATGGATTTCCTCTGTTTTGAAACGCTTCCCAGGAGAAGTCACAATATGTCCACAATGTCCTTAAATATCCTGCCTATAAATGCAGTTCAGGTTTACATGATGGCAAGAGTGATGTTTATTTCTCAGTGCAACTGAGTTTGTGTGTTTCTGTGTATTGTAGAAAACTATAACAAGCAAGCAAGCAAAGTTTATTTATATAGCACCTTTCACAGACATGTGTCACAAAGGGCTTTACAAGGCAAAGACACAATACCGTCGTAAATACATCATAAAAACCACACAATACAGTCGTAAATACATCATAAAAACCCTGTTGTTAGCGTTTAGAAATTGCAGGTTATAAAACAGTATGAATATGTTTAAAACATGGCGGTGCAGCGTTTAGCACTGTTAACTCACAGAAAGAAGGTCCTGGGTTTGAATCCGCCAGCTGGCTGGAGCCTTTCCGGGTGGAGTTTGCCTGTTCTCCCTGTACCTGCGTGGGTTCTCTTAGGTACTCTCGGCTCCTCTCACAGTCCAAACACATGCATGAATGATTGTGTGTCTCTGTGTTACTCCTGCGATAGACTGGTAACCTGTCCAGGGTGCACCTTACCGTTCACCTCCTGGCACCTGCATAGGCTCCAGTCTCACCACAACTCTGGATTGGAAAAGTGATTAAGAAAAAAACAAAGGAGATTTTCAAAGGTAGTAATTTTTTTTAATGTGAAACTCAATGAATATAAACTACAAAAGCATTAGAGTGACACCTTGTGGTCTCTCTTCGCAGCTGCAAATAATAATCCTTTGATTTGAATCATATTCTTCCTCTGCACCATAAACACTCAGTTGTCAAGTTCGAGTCATGTCTGTGTCTTGTTATGTTTCTTGTTTTATTTTGAAAGAGTCTTGTGTTCTTTGTTCATTGTGTTTAGTTTCACTTCCCCTGTAGCATCATTAGGTTCATGTGTATCAGCTGTTTCCTCATGTGTTTTCACTTCCCCTAATCACCCTTGTGTGTATTTAGTCACTGTGTTTCTGTACAATTATTGTCAGGTCGTCTGTTATCCTCACCACAGATTACATAGGCTTACCTCATTGTTTCACAGTATTCCTAGTTTACTCAGTGTTCATAGTTTTTTCACTGAGTGTCATAGTCTTTTAGTTAACACAGTGTTCATAGTCTCCTTAGTTTTCCTAGTTTCATGTTTTCCTCGTGCAATCAGCCACAATAAAGGCTCGCTTTATTTTTGAAACTTAGTTTTGTCTCCACCGTGTCTGCTTCTGGGTCTACCTCATCTTCACACCGGCGCACCCCACCGTGACACATACATTATGTTGTTCTTTCTTTTTTTTTAAACCTGAGTTTTGTCCTTTTCAGCATTTCCAACAACACTGCAGGTCCTCTTATTAGGAATCAGGCTGCTCCACTGAGTGAGAGACATGGTTGTTTAAAAGTTTTTGACTCTGTGTTTATTTTGCCATAATTAAACCTGGAATTACTCTCTTTAACACCCCTAAGAGATGGAACATATTTAATAAAAACACACATTTAACATAACTGACGGTTTGCATTCAAAAATGGTGTCATATATGACTTTAGAAGCATCACTGTTTTTCTCTTCTCCCAGCTTCTCGAGTTTTCATTTCTATCATATTTTTTTACATGTGGCTTTTTTTCATTTTATCGCTTACAAATGTGTTGTACAATTTCTGTGTTTTGTTTTATGAGAAAAAAAAGTCACTGATGATGTAGAAGTCTCAAAGACTCATGTATCAAATATGATGCACTTGGCTTTACAGGGTTAAAAAGTCTTGTTGAAGAGAGGGATGGTGCAAAACATTGGGAAACCTGCCCCTGTTACAACTCTGGCGTTTAGACGTTTTTCTTCTTTTATTGTTCCTCCTTTTTCAGCTGCTCACTCACCACAGGAGATCATCTGCCTCTGCATCACAGCTGTCCCTCTGATGCACTCTGGCAATTACAAAACACATGTTATTAGACTGAAAAAAAGATTCTTACTTGATACTTTAAAAGCACAGCGGGGTTAGACTGGTCTGTTTACATGGTCTATACACAGTTTTATATGAGCCATAAACTCCACATACACACATGACTGAGGGACGAAACGCAGGTGGAAGAAATCAATCATCGGGGAAGCCAATGAGGACGGAGCATAAAGGAGCAGGAAGCAAACTACAATGAGGTCATCAGTGCAGTGACTTACCTGTAGTTACGTTTGAATGGCGTTTCCACGGTGTTTCTGAATGGTGTGGGACTATTCGAGGGGAAAAAACTGAAAAATAAAAATATGTGTCAGGGCACAGCATGTGCTGGGCTAATGTCAAATGTATCCAACAGATATATTAAAGACAAAACTTTAAACCTGTAAAAACTGGAGACAAAGAAACTCTCAGAATCGCATTTTTGGTCGTTATTGCTACAGTAGGTCAGTAGGTGTCTCCAGAGTCACCTTTCAATGCAACGTCCAACACATGCAGACACAAAGAAGCAGACACACACAGTGTTTTATCACCATATCGGTTTACATGCAAAGAGGCAGACACACTCACCAAGGGTTTTATCACCATACCTGACGGTTTCCATGCAAAGATGGTTTCATATATGACTTCAGAAACACTTTGTGCATCTGGACTGTGCAGAACCCACCAAAATTACATCCAACACATGCAGACGCACAAAGACGCAGACACACTCACAAAGTGAGTCAAGTTTGTTTCCCTAGCACATTTATTTTTTTATTTTATTATTATTTATTTTATTTTATTTTTTGCCTGTCCCATTTGGTACTTTAGGTACTTTGTTGTCTGAAGGCCAGGAAAGATGCCCAACGGATTTATTTTTTCAAGTGGACCAATTTGGCAATGCCATATTGGTCCACTTGATTGATCTATATTATTATTGTTTATTTATTTATTTATTTTACGTTTTACAAATTGGACAGACAATTAGACAGGGAGAAAGAAAGAAAGGGAGAAAGGAAAAATAGAGGGGAAGGGGGGGAAGTAAGAGAAGACACTGAGAAAATCCGTTGGATCACCTGTTAAAAGAATAAGAAAGAAAGCAAACAACAAGAGAACAACACAATACAGAGATCAAAGCAACTACCTAGATACGTGTAAGTAACAGCAAATACTAAATACTGAATGTTATTGAGCAGCACGCAAGACCGACAGCGCACAATATGCTTTAAGGTAGCAGCCAAGGAAGATATAGTTTGTGTCTGTGAGCACCCCAGTGAACACCTGTGTGCGTGAGCGCGCTTGAGTTCAAAAGGTTTATCCATGTAACGATCTGCTAGAGGTTGTGGGGAGCCATAGCCCTGCCCCCCAGAACAAGAAGCAGACATGGAGGAGACCCAGGCCTGGACATCCAGAGCCCCCCAGAATGCAAAAGCCCAAGGAGGACCACCGGAGAGGTAACCGCGCCACCTTCCCGGAAAGAGCTGAGGAGAGCCCCCGAACTGGGGTCACCCAGCCACGGTGCAGAAGCCACAGGGGGCTGCAGTGACGAGCCCGCAGGCCCTGTCGGCAGCCAGTCGCGCCAGAGCGGACCGAGCCCCGGTCCCAGAGGCCCGAGGGCACCCCACCCCCCGGAAGGGTCCCGACCTGGCCAGTGGCGCCAGGCCCCGCCAAGCAGCCGCCGGGAGTGAGCCAGGTACATACCTGAGCGCCCAGCCCCGGACACCGAGAACCAACAATGCACCGACGGCTGAGGGCATCAGCCACCACAGGGAGTGTGGTAGGTAGAGACAGGCCTCCACACCTGGGGGGGCCTGAGATGTTCCCAGAGAGGCGGAGGTGGAGACTCGACCTGACACATAGACATAGACAAACTGGCAAGCACAGACACAAGCATACATTCCCACCCTCATGCACACAAATACAAATACTCAGCACTCGCCCAACGTGGAGACAAACAGAAATGAACACTATACACCCATTCACACTCCCCAAACATACTCTATACTCCCAGGTCCAGGTATCACCACCCCCAGGGGGGCAATCAACCCCCAGACCCAAGAGATCTTACCCTTAGCAGATGTTCCTCAGCACATTTAAAAACAACAGCTGTTGACCAAATTGCTGTACATCTAAAATAATTAAATAACATCCAACACAGGATGAAATTACAGAGTTTAAGAAAGGAAACATAAAATTAGAACGCCTGAATAAAAACAGGACAAATAATTGTCACCTACACAATAATGAATTGAGATGCTGTCTTTCATTAAAAACTGAGCCAAAGGAGAGCATGTACACTGAAAAAATGAACTGGCCCAAGGAAAAATATCAGTTGCTAATAGGTCTAGTTCACACGAAGATACTTTCAGGGAAGAAGAAATAAAAATGAAAAAGTGTCTAATGGTCAATGGAGGAAAATCTACAAAATCTGTGTTAGTTTTGATATCAGCTGCACACCTGAAAGTTTTAAGACTGCTTCCTACACCTCTGCAACAATATTAATACTTAAGAAAATCTGTCTAATGGCAGAAATATAAACACACAGAACAAGAGGTTGGTCGAATACCTTTCATTTTATTTATTTTATGCCACTTGGTAACAATCCTTTGTGTTTTACAGCAGCACAGAAGCTGCAGGGTGAACATGCACATTCAGAGCTGAAATTCAGAGCCTGGTCAAAGCTAACCAGAAAGAAAAAGGAAAAGCTTGTTTATGCACTGGAATATGTTGCTTTAATAGCATCGCTGAAGGTTTATGTCAAAGGAAGGTCATACACAAGCATCACTTCATGCCTTTGGACTGTTAAGAGCTCCAGATTTGTTCGCACTCTCTGTACACCACCAGTTTCCCGTCA
Source organism: Etia nguti (assembly GCA_015106755.1). Taxonomy (NCBI): domain Eukaryota; kingdom Metazoa; phylum Chordata; class Actinopteri; order Cichliformes; family Cichlidae; genus Etia; species Etia nguti. The sequence goes on along the minus strand of VUQG01031810.1, from coordinate 8,014 downwards.
TCGGTCAGCTGAAGACGGCACACGTTGGCGACAGGTCCGTAAGAGTTTGTGCTCCACCTAGGTGTGTTACATTTGCTGTACATGACAAGGTTGCAGTCAGCCTGCATGCACAGACGGACAGCATCCGATCCACAGGTGTTCGAAGCCCACAAAGGCTTCCAGCCATAGATGACAAAGTTACCATCACCCTGTGGCCATAAATCATATGTTAGATAACTGTCAACACGCATGACTGGGAAACAAAGCTTTTATGAGCTTCTGAACTGAGAAAATTTAAATTAGTCACCTGAAATATAGCTTTGTACTGCTTGTTGTTGGACACCAGGTAGTCTTCCCTGCGGAGCTCCTCATTTTTGGACAAGAAGTTTCTGCTCATGATCCTAAACGGAGAGAATATAAATACGCTTGTATCCACAATATGCATATAAAAGCACCAGTAATGTATGAATCCATCAGTCAGTAGAGATACGTGGAATACTTACAGTTTTGAATGTTTCACACCAGCCGGTCTGCAAGCAGAAGAGAAGGAAGTGTTAAAATTGAAAGCACATCACTCCATGTTTATATCATCTTGATTGGGGGGTGGAGCGACAGTCACTGCCCTTTACAGTAAAGGGATTGCATTTCCTGATAAGTGCTTTTTGGGGTTTTTTCATTTTTAAATATCTGATCGTGTCTGGCATCTTTTCCAATCAGAATTGTGATCTGAATGTGCTGAACACATTTTGCTTTTGCAAGAACAGAATCAGAATACTTTAATAATCCCTAAGTTAAATTATGCAGCCTACAATCTCTGTAGGCTGCTGTTCATGTGAATCTTTTATCTTTTACTTTATTCATTTCTGTTCGTGTTATTTCAGATATTACATTATATGTGGTATAGTATGATGATGAAGGCAAGACAGTCTAGGGGGAAAAAAAGAGGGGGTGTGGCAGGGTGTGGTTGGTGGCTTGGCTGCAGGGGAGGAGTGGAGCAGCGGGTTCAGGTTGTGGTATCAGGGGAGGCTGATCTTCGCAGCCGGTGAGCATCATCTAATCATGCCTTTCCTATTTTAGTATCGGCTGGGGCCCGGAGAGGAGAGATCTGATCGGAGCTGCAGGAGCTAGCAGCAGAGAACAGAGAGCTGAGAACCGAGCACTGCAAAGTGCAAATGTGCAAATACTTAAAATAAAAGTCCTTACAAACATCTGGGTCATTGCGTTTCAGCTTGTGGCCTTCATCAGGTTCATTGCAAAATGTCAAACAGTTTGTGTTTTTTTGTTGTTGTAACTTTTTATTTTGAATTTTCATAGTGACAAGAAGAAGAAAAAATTAAAGGAACAAATTGGGGCACTGTTCCAATCATACAAATGAAGAGATATAGGCTGAATTAAGTGACAGAATCTTCAAGCCTTTGCTTATATTTATGACATTTAGTCCAACGTTGTTGAAAAAGATGTCCTTTAAGTCGTAGAAAGAAAATCAGTCTCTCCATCAGATGTATTTCCTCTATAATATCTAGCACTTGCTCTACTCGGGGAGGATCCTTCTTAAGCCAATTCCTTCTTATGGCCTTTTTAGTTGCGATCAACAGGATTTTAAAAAATGTTATCTGTCCTTTTTTAGTAACAAATCTCTGGGTAGCAAACCCAGTAGGAAGGTCCTGGGATCCTTAGGGATGGCATAGGTCATGATGTCATCTGTTAACTTGGATATAATGTCCCAAAATCACGTCAATTGTGTACACGTCCAAAAGATATGAGAGTGATTTGGGTGACCACACCATCTCCAACACTGTTGCTGGTGCCCCTGAAATTTGTTAGTAATATGTGGAGTAATAAAGAATCTAATCAGAGTTTTCCACCCAAATTCCCTCCACCTTTTGGAACTAGCTGATGTTTGTTGTGTAGTACACTTTGAGAGCCAGATACCCTCTGACAATACAATTTTCAACTCAGCTTCCCATTTTGACTTCACATATAGTGTGTTGCTGCCATTTTGTTTTTGTAGCCCTTTGTAGAGTTTAGACACAGTTTTGGTGGGCAGACATTTGTAAAAACTTTGAGAAGATCAATATCTGGGCAGGAGGCACCCTTTATTTCTGTGTTGTAAAAATGACGTACCTGCAGATATCTGAACAGATTCGTATTTTCTAGATTAAATTCTGTTTTCAATTTTTTTAAAATGATTTAAAGGTGCCCCCTTCCACAAACAGACACAGAGCGGTTAAACCTTTTCCAAATCAACCTGAGAATGCTGGATCTAACCTTCTGAGTGGGAACTTCTGCGAGTAAGAAGGCCATGACAAAATTTTAATATTGCTCCCCAGATTGTATTTGTTAACAACTTCATGCCAAATTAAAAGAGTATTTTCCACAATATGGTTATCTAAGTTACCTATCCTTGGTTTTTCTACCAATTGTGTTTGGGGAGGAGATTTACCCATGATAAACTCAGTTTGTTTCGAGTGGGCCTCCACCTCTGGGGAACACCAACAAACAATATTTCTCAGATGTGCTGCCAAGTAATATTCCTTTAAATTAGGGAGGGCCAGTCTGCCATGTTCTTTATCGATTTGAAGCATTGAACTGAAAATCTGGGATTTTAATGGTTAGAGCCATAAAAAGATATAAGGATCTGAGCAACAGATTCATCTTCACAATCTCTATTCTTGTACTAAAGTCCAGAGTCAGTGAAGACCAGCAAGTTATGGCCTCCTGAATTGAGTTCAGCAGATTATCAAAGTTCAAAGTGAACAAACTATTATAATCCTGTGAAATATAAACTCCAAGATACTTCATCTTGTTTGCATCCAATTTTAGCTTATAATTTGGTCCTATTGAATTGCATGGAGAGTAGTCAATAGTCAGGACTTGTGTTTTAGTAATATTTAAATTATAACCAGACAGGGCCCCAAACTCCTTCAGAGTTGACATGAGCTCCGGAAGTGACACGTCAGGATTCTGGAGGTATGTAATGATATCGTCAGTGAAAAGAGCAATTACATGTTCAGTATTGGATAAGGTAATGCCTTTTAACTCTGGGGTTTGTCTTATTTCCTGGGCTAAAGGCTCTATAAACAAAGCGAATGTCACGGCTAGTGAGGCAAGCCGTGTGGAGGTGAGGTGAGGACCCAAATGCAGGCAGAGGTTATGATGAGAAGCGAGTTTTATTTACAAACGGAAGAACTACGGACAGCAGTGGAGGTGGCGAGGACAGGAACTAAGAAATAAACTAAAACCGGGAAAACCTAAACCCATGTAACAGAAGTCAAAACTCACCGGGTGATACGCAGAGGAACCACAGGGAGACTCCGGGAAACAACACAGACAAACCAGCAACTAACAGAGGTAAACACAAGGCTTAAATATACACAGGGATAACGAGGGAATGAGACACAGAAGGAGAGCACAGCTGGGAGTAATCAGACATGACGAGACAAGGAAGCAAAGCAGAATACACTACACACAGGACAGAGACTATCAAAGTAAAACAGGAAAAACAACAGGTATGCACAGACATGAACTTGACACAAGGATCGCAACAGGGAGGGAACACACGGGCAGGCAGAGGAAGCACAGAACCAAAACCCTGAGAACTAAAGTCAAAACCCAGAGGATAGATACTACCGCCTCGCGCCAGGATGGAGGTATTTCGGCATTATTGAGGGTCCAATTAAAGGATTCGAGTAAAGTGGGGGCAGGTTGTTTTTTAAATATTTTGTACCACTTGTTTGGAAATGCATCACTACCAGGGCACTTATTCGCTTTTAAGTTACTGATTGCAGTATCTAATTCTTTTCTAGTTATATGTGCGCTTAAGGCTTCATTCTGTAATAATCCAAGAGAAGGAAGGTCTAAAGAGGACAAATATTGAATAATGACGTTTTCTGCTATCGGTGCTGGACACGAGTACAACGATTGGTAGTAATCATTAAAAATTGTGTAAATTTCTACACGATCATAAATCGAGTTACCGTTAGCTGGGTCCATGATCCCAAGGAGAGCATACTTTAATACTACATGCACTAATGCTTTCATTGTGTTTTTAGTTACTCTAATTTTGTTGAACAAGCTTTGATCTTTACTGTTTTGTTGTAGTTTGATTTCTAAATTTCTCAGTTCTTTTCGAGATCATCATATGCTGCCCTTTTAGTTTTTCTTTAGATGAGCTGTCCTCGAAATCAGTCTACCCCTCATCACTGCCTTAACCATGTCCCACACCATGATTGGCTTAACCTGACCGTCGCTATTATCGCCTATGCAATTGGCTATTTCCCTTTTTAACTCCTTTATAGTAGACTCTTTATTGAGGATATCTAATTTTAGTCTCCATATTGTAGATTTTGCAAAACTTGACAACTGAACAGATAAATAAATCATGTTATGGTCTGATAAATCGGAAGTGCCAGTCGAACACTCCTTTACTCTATGTCGGTCAACAACGTTCATCAAAAAGAAATCAAGTCTGAAATAAACTTGGTGCGAGAATGAGTAGTGGGTAAAATCCCTATTTTTAGGATGGAGAGCTCTCCAAACATCGAACAAACCAGTTTATTTCATCAAGATATTAAGATCCTTTTAATCTATGTGTTTTTGTCTCTTACAACTTGTCGTATCCAGGGAGAAATTCAGAATAGTATTCCAGTCTCCACCACAGATTAAAATACCTTCACTCCCTGTAATTAGAGCATCAAAAAATGACTTGAAGAATTTTCTATCACATTCTGGAAGAATATATACATTGGCAAGTGTGATCACAACATTATTAATTCTCCCTTTAACAATTAGATATCTGCCCTCCTTGTCACCAACCTCATTAAGGAGATTAAAGTTTAGTGGCTTAGAAATAAGAGTTGTTACTCCTTTTTGTCCGCTATTGCTACAGGTGCTGTAGAAAGAACTGGAATATCCGGGGTATTAAAATTTAGCTTGTTCCTGTTTTGACAAATGTGTCTCTGTCAGGGACCTGGGTCTGAGCGACCCAGGGTCCATGAGCAGTTATGGGCCTTTTGATATTTTGCGTGTGTGTGTGGTTGTGGCTGTAGCCGAGAGGCCGGGCTACAGGCACCGTCAGGCCTGAGGATGGCTGGCCAAGCCCGAGGGGGATGCCACACACCTGCAGCGGATCAGAGTCGGCGGAGGGAGCTACTTAATGGTGTGGTGAAGCCTCCACCGACGCGGGATTATTGCGTGAGACTCCACGTCAGTCTTCAAGCTCAGTAAAGTTAGTGTGTGTATGCCCGCAGTTGTATGGTTTCTTGACCGCTGCTTCTATTGTTTCCCCAGGAGAAGTGTGGGGATTCCGAAAGCAGCCAGCACGAGGAGTGCTGAGACACGGGAGCGGAGAGCACAAAGACACGGACTTTTCGGGGAAGACACGACACGGGAGTAAGGGAGAGCACGGGGATTTATTATCATTTTTTGCACTGTAAATAAACGCATTGCTTGCAGTGAAGAGTCCTGCGTTTTGGGTCCTATTTCCTCCACATCCCCACGGTCTGCCACGCGGACCGTGACAGTCTCTTGTAAAAAAGCCATGTGTGAGCCATCCTTTTTCAATTTCTCCAGAACTCTTTTCCTTTTAAGTGGATTACCCAAGCCATTAACATTTAGGGAAGCTACTTTTAAATTATTCAGCATTGATCAAGACAGTAAAAATATGCGTAACTGGAACAGTGGCCCCAAAAACATAACAAAACAGAAATAAGGTGAACAGTGAAGAACTGACTTCCATAACTAGAGGAGACTCTTGCTCCCCAACAAGGACCCCGTTGGTGGGTCGGTGGGGCAGCCTCTCAAAGTGAGAGGGCCCGGAAAGAAAAGTAACTGTGTCTATAAACATAAACACCACCATCCTATATGTCCAACGTATAACAACATAAACGGAGAACCGACTCTCCCACCTGGCTGATTAATGAATTGAGGCCAAAAAGGAGTCAAAAGGGGGTTTCGCTTTAGAACTAAACCACTGGATCTCTCTGGAAACCCTGCAGCTTAGCCTTTGCTCTCATTCCTGCGGCAAGACCGTTGCCTTTCAATGACTGCCAGCCCAGAAGCTCTCGAAGTCGCGACGCTGCATTCGGCCGATCTTCCTCCCCGGGACCGCGAGCCCGACCTGGAATCTGCATCTCCTCAACTCGCTGTAGACATCTTGGGCCCATTTGTATGTGCGTGTGCCCGACTCCCATTGCATCGTCATGTAGCAGCTTCTTTATGGCTGCGTTTTTTGACTATTTCAGATGGATAATTGTGGTCGAAATAGATGAAACTGGCACCTACTTTGATTTTCTTCTTCCATGCTTCCCTCAGGACCATATCTTTTGTTGAGTATTCCTGAAAGTTAATGATGACAGGTCTCTGAGGTGCCCACAGTAGGGGTTTACTTGCCAGTGAGCGATGTTGAATTTTCAGGTCAAATTCCTCATGTTTTGTGTCCACAGGGGGGATAGAAACAAAAAGAAGTGCACAATGTATCACCAACTCCTGCACCTGTAAGAGACAAAAAGCCAAACATAAAGCACCTGAAAAAGAATTTAAAAAATACAAAGATACATAAATCAACAATCTTCTTATTGTGTGTGTGTGTGTGTGTGTGTGTGTGCTCGCAGAAGGATGGTCATGACAGGAGCTTTTTTGAACGCATTTCCAATTACCTTTTTTACAAGAAGCGTAGTTGATACATTGGAATAAATGTCTTCTTTTCAATACTTTATAAATATGAAACTCAAAAGATTTTGAGTTCATGCACACTGTGAAACAAGAATCTAAATCTTTGTATCACAATGATTTTTATAAAAACATGTTGTTTATGGGGATAATATGACAAATCTTTTGTGGTCCCCAATGATCAATGGTAATTAAAGAGGAAGAGGAGGAAGCTTGAACCCGGGTCCTGGCCATTTTCATGACGAGTGACAGCACAGACATGCTAACGAGAGAACATGTTTTTTCTTCATAGAGATTGTGATGAGAAGCATCAGCAGTACGTTAAAGTGTCACTTCAGTAATGCTGCTGGGAGAAAGAAGTGTTGACTCATGTTTTATAATTGATGACTTAAAACACTAAACTCTAATATCAGGGCTTTATTTTAAGTTGAAAGAATATAACAACTGGTAAGACGATGACTTTTACTTCTCACTGCCCATGTTATGTTGTTGTATCCATTTATCATGTATGCTACTTTGCTCTGTGGACTGTAAAATGTTTCATTGTATTCATGAAACAAACCAGACTTTTCACTGTCTGCATCTTTTACTGTTTTTCTGATTTTGTTCACTCCAAGTTTGTCAAAACCTACAGCATTAACAGTGTATTTATCTGCTTTTTTCCCTAAACACAATCAGTTGACTGAGAGAAATGCCTGTAGTCCTCCACTTTGGTCATCGTGAACATTGAAGGAGATGTGTTCCATAGACACCTTATACTTGTATTTCCTTCACTTACATCCAACATGTTCTATTTAAATCCAGCTTCCTTTTATAGTTTGCAGTGACATTTGTTAAAGCATTGCTCAACAGGCCAGAAGTGCAAGTCACTCTTTACTGACACTGTCTCATGCAGTCTAAGATTTTTGAAGTTTTTGTGTACAATGGTTTAGCCACAGACGTAACTTCAACTTTTTGATAAAGATCACTCCATCTACATATTTCTTAAGAAATTAAGTGTGCCGCGTCTTTATTAAGCTCTTATTTATAAATGTCTACACAATAATAGAAATTGAAGAAAAACAGAAAAGATCATCAGAAATTAATCAGTTTTCAGCCTTCATTCATATTGAAATGTTGAAATCTTTCCTGCTAGACTTTAGTGCAGCGTTCGATATCGCTGATCATAATATTTTATTACAGCTATTATTAAATGGAGAGTCCTCTTCACACACTGAGGTTAATTATGAAGCTCCACAGGGTTCCGTGCTAGGACCAGTTCTGTTTACATTATACATGCTTTAGAAGGCATAGCATACATTTTCACTGCTATGCAGTTGATACCCACCTTTATTGGTTAAACTGCTGGGATGTCTTAGATACATAA
>VUQG01031809.1:0-17464 GCA_015106755.1 Etia nguti | reverse complement strand
TATTTCATATGTAGTCTGCGATAGGCAAACATCTACTATCCCGGGTTTGTTTATGTTTTGCACTTTTACAGATTATGTACCATAACATCTTGGTTTAAATCAATTCCTACAAGTTTGTTAAGTTAACATGTTATTTATTTCAACTGTTAATTGGTTTTGTTTAAACTTACCTTACCTACCTGTCTTCCAGAAACAAAAGGAGGAAATGTAGTTTTACTTCCTGTATTTATAGCTTCTGGGTTAATCTGAGGTCACAGGAAGAGACCAAGTGCAGAAGGGGAAGAATTCTTGTAATTTAATAAAGTTGATTTTAGAGTGTTTATGGAGAAATAGATTTATTGTTGTAATATGTATTGATTACACAACAGAGTTTATGTTGCTAGTAAAGAGTAGCAGTAGAGGTTTGATTCTGATAATGTTCATCTTACCTACTGAATGGAATAGTCCAGAGGAGAAATTGTTTGGTTAAGTGGACTATTTAAGCAGATGAATGCAGGTGTTCAGGGAAGGAAAAGGACCAGGTCAGTGTAGCTGTGTGCATAGGACCTTAATTTCTGTAGATTTAAGTTCAGTTATGTTTATTTGAATTGAGTTAATTATGGAATTGAGTTTCTTATTTATTTTTTGTAAATATTGTTTGGTCACAAAATGGTGAATAAATCACTTGCTACACTGGACAACATCAGTCTCCTGCACTTCTTTGGCCGCTTAAGTCAAGTCCTACCACACTTGGTTTCCTGCTCTTCATCCTGCTAACCTGTGGGTCACCAGTCTCATCAAGAACCACTACTTAAGAACCAGGTCCAACACCCAGTCTTCAGATTGTCCGCCTCTCCAGAGTGGTAATCAGGCTTTATTGTGGTTCTCCCTGATTCTCACAAATTCTCTAATGTAACATCCTTGTTTTCCTGCTTTCCATTATTCCCGAGTAGCTGAAGAGAGGCTTCCTTCTCAGTGCAACTTATCCATTTCTGTCAAGCTGGTCCATTCCATCCTGAATGCATGATGGGACAACTCCTTCCTTCATCTCACCTTCTCACCCTACCTTCACATTCTCACTTTAATAAACCAGTTAAACTGTGAAAATATCTGCTTTGGGCATTGCTTCAGAGTCAACTTCTTGTTATCTCCTTTTTGGCCTTTGAAACAAAAAAGATGACAGTACATTTATACCTGAAATGTATGTGTCGAGGCACATAAAGTGACTCAAATATAGGATGTCAAAAGGTTCAGTGGTCTTTAATAAAAGTTAAGCAGATGTATTACACAATGTAATCAATGCTGACAGGTAGATATTAAATTAATTCATTTTATTTTTATTTGATTCATTCATATAGTATTATTCAAAACACAACAACAGTCACATCAAGGCACTTTATATTGTAAGTCAAAGACCCCAAAATAATGCAGAGAAAACCGCATCAGACAACCCCCTACAGTATGTTTAAGTACTTGGCGACAGTGAAAAGGAAAAACTCCGTCTTAACAGGAAGAAACTTCTGCTAGGACCAGGCTCAGGTGGGGCAGCCATCTCCCATGACTGATTAAGGTTGAGGAGAGGGAGATAGAAGAAACACAAATGTGACTTTAAGATTCCTCACAGTGTTACTGGAGGCCAAGGTAATGCCATCCAGAGGCAGTACATTGCATGACACTAATTTTATAAGATTTTTAGGGCAGAGTACAATATCCTCAGTTTTTTCTACATTTAGAAGCAGGAAAATAGAGGTCATCAAGGTCTTTATTTCTTTAGGACAGTCCTGCAGTGTAACTAATTGGTGTGTGTCATCTGGGTTCAATTAATAAATAAAGCTGGGTGTCATCTGCAACAAAAATTCATGCCATGTCTTCTAGTGATACTCCCTAAGGGAAGAATATATAATGGAAACAGAATGGTCCTAGCACAAAACCTGGTATGAGAAGGACACTTTAATAGGTAGGTATTTAGCAGGTACAGGAAACAGGTAAGTGTGCAACTAGTACTTTGAGCAGATAAGTATGTTGCAGGTATTAAGAGCAGGTAAATAAGCAAATGGTACATCAGCAGTTATGTCATCAGTCTCTGATCTGAGCTCTGAGCAACTTAAGTTTAGTTTCCAGATAATGTAGGTTTGACTCTTCATGAGGGGATCAACAGAATTCTCACTGTCCCTTCTTCTTTATGCATAATTTGCAGTGACAGAGCTTTTGTGAAGCTGAATGTATTTCCAGAAATTGGGGTGAGAGTGAGCAAGGCAGGTCAGCAGGCAGTTCTCAGGCATGCTTTCTAGAAAGGTCGCTAAGCAAAAGAGAAGACAGACGAGTAAGTACAATGCAAATTTAACTTGAACCAAGCGATGCATAACAAAGACCCAAGCAACACTACAACAGGAGCAGGTTAAAACCCTGGCAAGGAGTAGTGGTGAAGACCAAGTTTTATATACTTTGCTGATTCCAGATGGATGACAGGTGTGCCTGTCCCAGGTTTCTACTGGCTCCACCCACCACTGGACAAGACAACTTAACTGCCATTAACACCCACATTCAGAGAAAGCACCCCTACAGGAAGTTCCACAATGTAGTTTGTTTTTTTTAGATTGGACATGACTAAAAGAACTGATGTAAAATTGGTCAAATCAAATGTAAAAATCAAATCTCAGTTTCTCACTCTTGTCATTGTTATGGAACAATGGTAATTTGGCAAAAAGACTTACTCCTGATGTGTCCAGGTCTACCTTCACTTTCATGACAGGCCAAAATGACTCAAAATGAGGTCAGACAGTCTAGAACAGACTGATGATAAATATGGGCAAGGGAAATAGTAGTTAAAAGTGTTCTATCAAAAACCGAGTCTAATAAAATTATCTTTAAAAAAAAAAATCTATTAAACCAAATTTAAATGTATTATTTGTGTATCTGCTGACTGACTCCTTGGTTTCTGTTGAATCAATGTCTTACTTACTGCCTTACTGTTTTCTTTGAATATATTGTCTGTTCTACCTTTTTTTATTGTTCATCATTTTTGCTCTCCCTTGCTTTCTCACTCTCCATCGAAAGTATTGGCTTCATTACAATGTTAACAAAGTAGCTTAGATGGCTGAATAATAAAATATCATTTATTTGAGAGGTTATTATTTGATAGGGAACATATTCAAAAAGGGCATATTTTCATTCTTTGAACTCTGATTCATTCCTTTGCTCCACATGTTAGCATCTACAGTTAGTGTTTATACCTGCCAGACTCGCTGCAGATGGTTGGTTTTCTTTTACTTTGACGTAGGCGTTTTGACAATCGTTTACTGTTTGCAGAAAAGAACATTCAGTGTTTTACTTGGCAAACTACAAACACAAAGCCTACTTTTAAACTATGATAAAGTGTACCAAGATGTGGAGTGAGTGCAAAGGTTTGGCAGAAGTTGCATATACACTATTTCAGAAAAAAGCTGCTTTTACATACATTTATCCTTAACTAGAGCCCTGAATGAGACTACATTGTCATGAGAAGGATAAAGAATCTTTTGCAGAGAAACCTTGGAGGCAAAGGGACGTAGCCGAGAGGTGATGTGGTGATGATGATGTGGTCAAACAACATGTTGTACAGTTTAGACCATGTCAACCAGGCTGAATGCTTAAGGCTTTATACAACCAAGGTGCTCAATTTGAATGGCAACAAAGATAATAACATCAGATTGTATATGTTATAAATGTTACTTCACAGGGGTCCTGGTGATTTGTCTCTTTTTCAATTTGCTCTCTGTGTTCCTTTGGTTTGAAAGTACCAATTGAGACCAAAAAAACATGTTGTGTTTGAAATGTTTGCTGTATACCTAGTGACACAGAAAACTTATGTGTATATGTCTCCAGTGTCTCAATACTGTGCCTGTGGGGGAACACTCTTTGAACAAGATTGGCAATATTTGATCTGTCCAGATGGAGCAGATAGTGAGGTCAGGGGTTTATACATTTTAAACCTAAACTAAAGATGTGGAGACAGAGAAAGAGAGAAACAGAGCGGGAGCAGTGGAGAGGGACAGATCAATATTAGGGGTTAATATGTCGATTAAAAACTAAGACTCTCTTTTTACCACCTTGGGTATTGTATTTACACTTGAACAATACACCTTTACAGTCAGAACGATATACAGTCCACATCTAAGTTCATACTATTATCGGAGTAAAAGGCACCAGAGGAGGCAAATCTGTCCATCTAGCCACCTCTCGCTTTACCTTTGAGGTCACTTTTATGAGTAAAACCTCACGTCCTGACCCGGCTCAGTTTCCCTCCCTGGCTGAAAATTACCTCGGTGAGCGAGTGACTCCAGGCCAAATCTCAGGTGATGGATTCTCCACGAAAAAAGGGGGGCAGATTGTGATAGATGTGCAGGTCCCAGAGCCATTTCTCAGCTGCCTCCGCCAGCTGGGCAACCCATGGTAATGGCCTCTACAGGACACTGCAGCTCAGTGCTTTTTATATTTGGAAAACAGAGAAGTTGTCAGGTTCATGCCAAAGTCAACATTTAAGTCACCTCTATGTGACAGTAAGGAGAGTAAAGATAACCAGTGTGTATCAGAAACCTGCCTGAGATTTGGTATCACAAAATAAATGTTATATAATAAGAAATTCTAAAATTCATAATTATTTTCACGTTTTGTGCGTCTTATTTGTAGCTAATTGTTAGTAGGTTTTAAAGGTCATAACATTTTGGAAAAGCAATCAAAGTAATGAATTTTTTTCTTTTTGTTTGAAGTGGGTCAAATATATAAACAAATCTCACTTCTAATAACAACAAGGAAACACTCCTGGACAATAAAGTGCAATAGCAGAGTGGATTACTGGAATCCAATTCAAACTGAATAAAGATTTTGAAAAAACAACTTCTCAGTTTCAACATTTATTTTAAGTACACGGTTTAGTTTTCTTCTTTGTCTTTTCAGGTCCAAAGACAAAAACATCTCACAAGAGGAAACATACCTTGTACAAGATTTAGATACTAGTTCATCTGATTTAGCAGCTCGCCAAAGTAGCAGTCTCTAGGAAGGTACAAAACTACAGAATAAACTGTTTAACAACAAATTAAGGGTTTAAATGAATTCAGAACTTAATTATTTTATTTCAGTTTTAATGTGTTTTACACAGTACAATGGTCTAGATGTCCTTCTATTACCTTAAAGGAGTAGAGGAGTCTGTAAGAGAGGTGTGATTTTCTGTCTAAAATGTAAAACCTGAAACTAACTAAAGCTGTCAACAGTTACAAAGAGAGAACATGTAAGACTATCTGTGTATTGTGTCAATACAGAGACAGATCTTCACACTTTTACACAGACATTTTGGCCATGATGTATAGCCGAGCCCTAGTTTAACTTTAACCTGACAAAATTTCACAGTCTCTTAAGGAAAAGGGGCAGACCAAGGAACAAACTAATGAAATACTAGAATTTCACTCACTGATACTGAAACACAAACTTCTTGAATGGTCTGTACTTCACACAAGGCCATTTAATTTGTCAAATAATTCAAACAGAAATGCTCCGAAAGGCACCAACAACACAGACACAATCAAAAGGTCCAGCTCAGTGACTCAAACTAAGGGAGCCTTGAGGCCTGGCCAGCTCCTGTAATTTGACACCATCGGCTACAGCTGCCTTTGTTGGCTCACCTGTCAGTCAAAGCAACCACACCTTGAACTTGAAGCCTTATCAGTATGCAGATTAAGGAGCTAACAAAAACAAATAAATACATAAAGTTGAGAACAAAAAATGCTTGTTTGCACCAGTCTGATTCTATGATTTCAGTGCTATAATGTTGAGCATTTTAACATGGGAGTTTAAGTGGATTGTCTCACGCTGGGTTTTATCTTCATGTGGCTGTTAGAGGAACTGCAGCTTTTGGTACTTCCACACTCGTGGAGAATGTCACATGATCTAGATTCATTTGAAATTGTCAGTGACAGAAAAATACTGATCTTATATGATAGGAAATTTCTGTGATGACCCATTACTAGAAATCAGTGTCTGTGATAAAGAAATCTTGTCTTTATCACAAAGCAAAAATGCACATTTTCTCTTGAATTAGGGAACTTATCACATACACCAAACAGCAAAGGCAAAGCAAATAAACTGGCTTCAGGTCAAAGGCATAAAAGTGTTACAGATTACCATATGATTAGCAAATTAAGATAATTTTTTACCCTTGATTTTCCTGTGACTCAGTGACCAGAGTTGATAGCAAGCTTTACAGTGTTATTCCTTCCCCTTCTTCCTCTGCTTCTCATCCGCCTCGCGCCTTGAGAGGTAGAAAAATAGGCTTGCCGTTTGAGCAGCTTATCTTCGGCAACATATGAAGAGAGCAGCCCAGCTAGGTTCCAGGAGAATGTCTTGTTTTAATTGCTTCTTTAAAGCCTGAGCAGCTGCACTGAGAGAGAGGGTACATCTGTAAAATAGCATGGAGGTTTCACAGTCTACCATGGGAGAACAGCATCAGTCTCTCCTTGCAGTTACAAAGACCTCATTCATAGGTGTTCATAAGTTGCTGCTCAACACAGTGTTCACTTAGTGGGGCTTTATGGCTTAAACTTCTTTAAAAAAATTAATAGGTTGCATAAGCGGACGGAACTTATAATCTGTTTTAAAAAGGGACAGTCAAATTTTCTGAAGAATACAAAAATACATTTAATAACATAGCTGCTGAGTTCATAAGGTGGTATACTTTTGATATGTGATGGATTAACCCCTTAAGTTAGAGTCTTACAGCTGTAAGGGGAAAAAAGAAGAGCCTTAGCCTGTGTGGATAAGCAGCACTGTGGAATTTTTAGTAGACAATAATTCCATTTTCCCTTCATTGAGTAGGATTTTTAAAAAAAAAAACTCTAGCAAAAATTCTCTAGCAAAAAAAACTACTCAAATCTGTAAAATTAAAGAGTAAATAACTTCTTTATAACAAGTGAATCTAATGATACTTAACTGGTTCCAAAACCTTTCAACAGCAACTTTACCTGAAATAAAACAAGCTGACATAGTTCATGCCTACTGACGCCTACTGGCTGAAGAAGCTGACTGTGCTCCATGAGTGTCTGGCAGCACAAATGAACCAGCTGCCAGTCGATAACAGACACCCAGAATGGCTAACTGAAGGCTGGACAGTCCTGATCCCCAAGGACCCAGAGAAGGGACCGCACCCATCCAACTAACAGCCAATAACCTGCCTCAGTACCACATGGACGCTCCTGTCAGGCATCATAGTGGCTAAGATGAACAGGCACATGGCTCAATACATGATTAGGGCACAGAAAGGAATTGGCAAGAATACCAGAGGAGCGAAACACCAGTTACTGGTAGACAGAGCAGTCACCGAGACTGCAAGAGCAGACTGACCAGCCTTTGCACTGCATGGATTGATTATAAGAAGGCCTATGACTAAATGCCCCTCACCTGGATCCTGCAATGCCTAGATCTATACAACATCAACTGGACCCTAAGAGCCTTCATCGGGAACTCAATGGGGATCAAAGTTGGCCTCTACAACACTAGAGGCCAACTTCAAGCAGATAGCACAGGTTTTATTCAAGTGTGGGATCTACCAAGGAGACGTGCTGTGCCCACTGCTGTTCTGCATAGGCCTGAACCCCCTCAGTGAGATCACTGACAAGACTGGCTACGGATACCGACTATGGAATGGAGTAATCGTCAGCCACCTCCTCTACATGGATGCCATAAAGCTGTATGCCAAGAGTGAACGAGACATTGATTCACTGATCCACACCACCAGGATATACAGCAGTGACATTGTAATGTCATTCGGATTGGAGAAGTGTAGTTAGATGATAACGAAGAGAGGGAAGGTAGTCGGAATGAGGGGATTGAACTACCAGAAGGCAACATTGCAGACATCGAGGACAGTGACAAGTACGTGGGAATCCCACAGGCAAATGGCAACCACGAAGAGGCCGCTAGGAAAGCTGCAACTACTAAGTACCTGCAGAGGGTCAGGCAAGTCCTAAGGAGTCAGCTGAATGGTAAGAACAAGATCCGGGCTATCAAGACAATTAGAGATTTCTTTAGCAGCTCATTTTCTAGCGTATGCATTTCATTTCTGTTATCACTTAACTTTTTTTTTTTTGTTCAGAATATCTGTCTGAAAAAAAAACAACCAGATAATGAAGAAGAAACAACTCGAGGTGGTACCCAGGCTGCTGTTTTATACTTGCACCTTTTTTTCTCTCCTAAAATCTAATTCAAGCATTATCATCCAACTGTGATTTATATCCCTGATCACAGTTACGGAAAAGTCTCTCAAACCAGAAATTACAATTTATTTTCATTGCACTTTTCAATGGGGATTGTCTGATTTAATTCACCTGTTACTGAACAGATAATGTTGCCACCCAAGTGCAGTTAATCCTAAAATAATGTAAGTATCTGGTGTGTAAATAAGGACTAGAGTGCTTAATTATAGTGTAAGTCATGTTGCTAGGTTAATGTAATGTTTAGGCACACAGAAGATATCATGTATACCTGTCAATATATATGTTTTGTTTAGCTATGCTATTTTTAAGAGATAAAGCCTCTGCAAATAGAAGTGCTTGAATTTGTTGTTTCTATGAAACACACCTTCCTCAATTCATGTTAGCCTTTTTGATTATCATATGGCTATTACCAAAATGCATTCATAAACTTCATGACTGCTTCACACGGGGATCGAAAGCTGCTAATCAGACTTCTCTTACCAAAGCGAAAGCACAGCATTCCTGAACTATTAGTATCAGACATCAGGCTGTAATACTAATATATATTAGTATTAATTAAATTATATATTATAATTCCATTAAAGTATTACAAAAAACTTCGTTAAAGACAGGTCAGAGGTCAGATGTGACATATTTTAAATCCTTTCTACATGTTGACAATTGTAAGAATCCAAGTTTAAAAGAGTTTCTTCAATTTATGACCAATAAATCATCGAGTTGGCTTTGAAGATCTTGGTGGATGTAAGACAAATTTTAATAGATTTTTAAACATGACCTGACCCTGCACTCCTGCAAAGTTTTATGAAAATTCATTCAAAATGTGTTTGTGCTATTGTGTTTGCAGACAGAACGACAAGAACAACTCTTAGTGGAGGTAATAAATAAATATATGATAATAATATTTATAATATTATATAATAAAAATAATAATGATAATATATCATAATAATCCACAGAGGAAGACTAAAACATGTTCACTAGTCTTATAAACATGTTTATCAAAGCTGTATAGTTGAGCATTTTAACAGGGGAGTCAATGACTCTTTACTCACGTTTGAAGCCAGCCTCAAGTGGCCACTAGAGGAACAGCAGCTTTTGTCACCCCACTATGTTGGCTTCATTTTTCAGCTTCAGCTTCAGGGATTGCCTCTAATTCATGTTTATGAAGGCTGGAGGTTTGTCCACTATGAAGATATAATTATAACGGTCTGATTTTAATTTATTTATGAGATAATTTTCTCATTTGTTACACCCCATCCAATCCACCACAGGTTCTTTGTCCAGTCTGTGCCACCCCATTAAAAAAAAAAAAAATCCTGGAAATGCCTCTGGCTAAAAGCTTCAAAGTCTCATTTCTCGAATCTCCCCCAAATTTCGTTTTCATAAAAGAGCCCGTTGGGAATTTTGAATTATTTTTTGGATGCAGTATAAGAGAAGCAATGATAGCCCCGAAGGCAAATAATAAGAGAGAAACGCATTAATAAAATGGGCAGAGGCAAAAATGCAAGGTGTGCTGCCAGGAGCGATGTCTGACTCTGAGTCCTGGAGCTTTGCTTGTTCAGCTTGATGTCAGAAGGGAGAAGCAAGAGACTTTTAGTGACAATGGCTGGACGCTTTTCACAGGCGATGGAGGAGTCTGCCTCGTTGTGTGGGTGTTCAGATGCTGTGTCAGTGCAGACGTGATTAGATTGGAACTGCCAGCTGTTGTTTAAAAAAGAATGATAATTGGACAAGGTGACGAGACCCCACCTCAGGTTTTGTTTCTGCTTTTATCTGTCATTATTTATCTTGCTTCCCTTTAGCATCTACCAGACTGGCTTCAGACAACAAAGCCAATGCAGTGCAGTTAGGAAGGGCACCACTGTTCAAGGAGTTGCTGTTTTCTCAGGGGAACATGTTGCCAGGAAACAACAAGTGTACACACGAACACATTTTGTCATTTGTTGCCACAA
Organism: Etia nguti; assembly: GCA_015106755.1. NCBI lineage: Eukaryota > Metazoa > Chordata > Actinopteri > Cichliformes > Cichlidae > Etia > Etia nguti. The sequence continues at coordinate 7,290 of VUQG01031809.1, read as the reverse complement.
AGTGTTGTCTCTTTACACAAAACACAAGAAAAGCTTTTTTTGTGAAACTTTAGGTGACTGTCGAAGAGGATTTGATCCAGCCACTTAAAAAGACCAGATTAAAAAACCCTGATTGATTTTTGTAACAAATTGATGAATTCAGGATTTGTGAATAATAATAAGCTAATCGTGGGATTCTTCGCACCTCAGGCACTCGCATCGGCCCTCCTTAGCATCCCAGCTTTCTTTTACCTCCACAATGGGCTACTCCCCGCTCTTTCATTGTGTCTGAACCAAGATTGTGGAAGAAATATTACCAAGCGAGGGGTCATCCATCATCAGGGCTGCCCAGGGTATGAAATACAGGCCAGGCCTTACCAACAATGAGTCCTATCTTGTATGTTAGACCTCATGCTTGTGTATTTATCACCTAAGTGGCTGCACAACGTGTGATTCATTGTACAGTCTCGCTGATACAGCGTGCTGACTACATCTCTGGGCAGTCAGTCTGCAGCTCCAACTATGATTGTGCTCCACACCTCTTTTCCTCACAAGTGGCCTCACAGAAGCATTCTTTTTTATTTCTGTTTTGGTTTTCTCTCTCCCACTGACGTTGTGCTAATGAACTATGTCTGTATGTTGTTGATAGCTTTAAGGCGGCTTACTAAAAAGGCCTGCTACCTAAAGGATGAGTCAGCATGAGAGAGAGAAAAGTTGAACATGACACCAAGGTATTTACAATGGAGTAGGCCAGAAAAAGCTTTCTTCAGGCATACATCAAAGGTCAAGAGCTTGACTGCAGAAGTGAGTTGGTGTGGATACACAAGGAGTCATGAGTTCAATAACAGAAATCAATGCAAAGATCATCTTTGCATCTGTTAGATATTTATATACATGCATACAAATCTAGATAGAATGCATCATGATGAAAATATTCATATAATTTTCTTGATTAAAATCCTGAAACCTAAGTGGCAATCATTCAATACTGTGCAAGATTCTTCAGCCCCTTCAACCCCTCATGGCTTTATAGTTTGCATGGGAATGAGATATAGGTGCTGCTATTTATTGGATCAGGTTCAAACATGAATAAAAATACACTGTAAAAACAAACAAAAAAATGTTTTTGCATCTTTAACAAGTTTGAAAGTCAGTATTTTGCATGAATACTTTTACAACCCATCCCCTGGAAAGGGTCATGCAGATGGGCTGAAAATGAGTGAAAAAGTGGCCAATGTCCAATGAAAAACTTGCTGAAGATACATTTTTTAAAAATACAACAAAGTCTGGCTCCTTGGAAGCAAAGTATAAATAAATGAGGGGTGGATTAAGAATTTTGCATAGTAATATACTGACAGCAGGTTGTGAAAAAACTCACGAGGATTTCCATTTTTTTATGTATATGGACACAAACAGCTGCTTTAGTCTGATAGCAATTTTTGAAACTGTCATGAAATTTCCCGGAGGCAGCAGTCACTTAGAGTCACTTTCAAACAAGATCCATATACAGTTTAAATCATACATGTGGTTTTCTTTATAGTGTTGTGTAACATTTATGTGACTTTCTGAATAAGTTAATACACACCATTCCCTAAACTGCAGTTTTGTCAAAGTCACTGACATCTCAAAAGTAAACAGTAATGTGTCCTTTCATATTTCCTCTTAATATTATTATTATCTGTTGTTTGACACCCATTCAAAGCAGTCTCCTACTAGCATCCTCCTTTCTTCCATAATTGCTAACTAGCTACACTACAGTACCAACACCAAAGCTAATTAGTTTTTTTGTTTTTCCTCTTTTTTTGCTCATTTTGTCCAAAGTTATCATCTCAAAGAGAAGCAGTTTGCTGTAAAGATTCTCACACAACTCCACATTTTAAGTAGCAATTTTCAGAAGTTGCAGCAGAAAGATTAGTTTGTTAACTTGTGTTTCTGGACATGAATTGCTGCAGTTCTCTCATGTTCTGGGACACGATTAGGGTTAGGCGATAAAAGCTGCTCAGTTAGTCTGAGATATCATGGTTTCCAGGGACTTTTAATTGTTGTTGCTTCTGCTGTTATTTTCTCCTTCTGCCTTCTGTGTTCCTCTGGTCTTGACATCCAGTTTGGTGACTGTGGGGTCGTTTGATTACAATATAAATTGCCTTGAGTTTACTATTACTGTAATCTGATGCGATATAAATAAAATTGAATTGAATTGAATTTGTATCTGTATAAAATTTAGTGAGTTTCTTTGCCCATGTTCAACTTCTGGACCAACATCTTTGAGCTGTGTCACCACAGCTGGAGTGTCAGAGATGTTTTTCAATTTGCTAGACTCCAGAGAGATTTTAGTGAGTACATAAAACTGCCCTCCAAGAGCCCATGCCACCATTCCACGAAACTACTTCTTGCTCGTATCGCCGCATAAATGCTTCCACATTCAATTACTCTTGATCAGATCTTTTTATATGAACAAGCACAAGCACAAGCTTCCACTTGCAGCGAATGAAATGCTCTGTGGGTGTATTGTTTTTAAAAGATAACTCTGCTGGCTGCACCGAGCCATCCGTACAGATGCTATTTCCCTGCTTGCTGACTAGAACCATGCTTTTGATGGTGTTATTACAACTGCATGCATTGCTAGACTTTCCTTGGCTACTTTCCTTCCCAAGTTCATTATGCACACAATCTGTGACAGAGTACATTAGTTCTACGCACTGTACAGCTGCCAGCCCCTGTAATCTAATAGTAATGTATAAATTTCTTCTGGCAGGCCAATAAAACTCAGATTAGTTTCTCGCCAAAGGTACACTCGTTGCAGCAGTTGACAGACATGTGAAGAGAGCATTAGCATATCATTGGCATGGGTTCTCTGGGGACAAAGTACTTCCCCATCACCTGCACTGTCTACTACACAAAAATACACAGAAATGCAGTGATTTAGTTAATAACTGTTTGATTTAATACATGCTCAGTCAGACTGGGCTTTTGTATGGGTTCACCAGCATTGCAGGTGGTGGGAGAAGGCAAAAACAAAAGTTATCAAGCAGATTATGTAAATTAGTGTGCAAAATCTGCTTTATGTTGATGATGTTGTTTTTTTTTTAACACAGATAACTGTAAATCTTATTACTGTGTTTTCCTGCTCATATTTGTTTTTGTTTGGTTGGTTTTTTTTTGTTACAAGACAGTGATAAAGGCAAACAATGCAAAGTTAGCTGGAATTGAATTAAGGGAGAATGAGACAAAAGTATATTTTGCACATTTTACTCTTTTGCATTATTCATAAGGGGTTGTTACATATTATTTTTGTGTGAAAATGAATATAAATATTTTTTCTCAGCTGTCGGCTGTTAAATGCTTTAAGCGTTTGCAGGATATTACCTCAGTTGGGAGGCAATCATTCCAGCACAATAATGCTTTCATTTGCTTTCTGCGTTATAAAAAGATGTGGAAGAACATATATACAGACACAAGGATCCTTATTTTCTTAAACTATTATCGGACATACACTGAGCATATAAAGATGATAATCTGTGTCATTTAACATCCTCGCTGTATGTCAGAGGGTCACCTTCTTTGAGGAGGTAGTGGGAGGCAAAATGATGTTTTGTAGATGTTTAACTGCTTTTTCAAGGTCCTTCATATCCACCCCCCCTCAGTATTAAGCCCCCACCCTCAAGGCCTGCTCTATATTCATGACATAAATGCTGCTCATACCTAATGTGTGAATAGTTCCTATCGGGCTCCAGTAAACAGTGGCTGCCCTCGCACCACTGGAGCTGCACCAGCACCTTTATTGATCTGTACGCAATAAAGGAGCAGAAAACTACCTCTGGAAATTAGATTTTTATACGACAGAAATATGCCAGCTGATATTGCATTACTTTAGCACATTCGCAGCATTTTTTTCTAAAACAAAGTTAGAAATTAAATCCCAGTCCTGCGGGTGTTTCTGTTTTTCAGGTTTAATCTTCACCCCTGCTGCTATCACCAAAAGGATCTTTAGTAACTAAAAAGAGAATTTTGCCCTCAGGGAAGGTATCCATGAACACTGTGTCTCTCTTATTTTCCTATATGCTAAGGTTACTTTATAAGGGGATTGTGCATTCAAGTAAAAAAAAAAAAATACTCAGTGATTTACTTTGCTGCTGGTTTTATTTTCCAGACTGACAAACTCACAGAATGAGGCTCCACCCTGTCCCACTGCTATAGACTGTAGACATATAGTGATATACTTTATGAGGAGAAAAAAATGATAACAGTTTTTTTTTTTTGCTGGGAAGAAATATTTCTATCAATATTCTCCTGTAGATGCACTCATTTTCTACACATCATCCATTGTATCACATTTGTGGTGATGTGGATCCTGCATTCAATCAAATGTCTTTTGTAGTCGTGCACTCATGCTGAGAGTTTGCATTTGTAGTCATACATATTCAATGCAAAGAGAAGCTGCTATGCTGGTGCTCATATGATGCATTGCATTTCTGCGTGAGTCGACCAATTGAAAGAAAACAGACAAATGAACCACATGATTACCTTCAACTGCGTTGTGATCATTTCAGAATAACTGTTGGAAACTGTTTCCAAGAGCTGCCTGAATGTTGTAAGTTTGGTCATTTTCACCCGAGACTTTCATTCATGGTTGTGTATAAAATATATTGCATATAAATGCATTCTGCTTTACTGGACCAGCATAAACTAATACCCTGAGTAATTTTCTGAATCTCATACCGGGTACAATTTCACAGGTAGGCATAGTGGTGGCTCTCATCGCATGGAAAACAGGCATTTTTGTTAACTGTTTTTATCTGTGCATAATTAGTTTTAAACCATATAGTTTTAAAGTTAATTGACTTCTAATACCCATGTGAATAAGCACATGTAAAACTCTGTTTCCAATATGGTGTGCAATGTCAAATGTATTTAAACCAAACCATCATCATTTTCATAACTGTCTAACCCTAACCAAACCTAAAGGCTAATTGAAAAGACACTGCTTTCGCATCTGTCTGATCAACAAGGTCTGTAAGTCCAAGTTTCTGTCCCAAATCATCCATAAATGACATCAATTTCTAACCCTAACCCAGCTTACAAGTGCACAGACACTACTGTCACATCTGTCTACTCCACTAGATCCATTAGGTCCAGGTGGTCAGAATCTTTCTGCCCAAAACTTTTCATTAATGCTGACCTTTTCTAAATTACAGGCTCTGATGACCGACACTCTCCTCACATTTGGTGAGTTCACAGGATCTGTCAAAAGCAGGTGGCAGTGATCTTCTGTCACAAATTATGCAACTGCCATTTATAGGCCTTTCCGATGGCCTTGTCAAGCAGAGACAAAATAAATGTCAAGTCTGCAACACATGGTACCAGATCGTATCACCTGACCTGATTTCTCGGTTTGAGGCACAACACATGTAATGATGAAAGGACTTTATCATCTCAGTTCAGCTTCCACAACAGTGGAGCCTCATTAAGGCTTGCTGTTTGGTATCACTGAAAGTAGTAGATGATAGTTACTGATACATCACTTATCTTTTGCCTAACCATTTTTGGAGTGCAGTCACTCCACTGGAGCTGTTTGTTTTCAGCTCAGTGTGTTTCTTTCAGGGAATTGTAGTTTGCTTGGAATTTAGGAGGGAGGAGGTGAAGTCTGGTAGTGCACCTTGCACTACCAGACTATCAATGTCAAACAAATGTTCAAGAACACAGGGATGTGTGATATTGGTATGATAACTTACTACAGAATAAACATAATATATGGGACAAATGTCATGCCAGTTTTTTTCCAGGAGAAAGAACCTTAATGGAAATGTGTTTTCTTTTAATTTTCCTTTCACATTCCAAGCCCTCATTAAACTCAAACTCAAAGCCTCAAGATACAAATTTGAAGTCCTTATCCCATTGTTCATAACCGGGGAGACCCCAGGGTACATATGATATATATACATATATCATATGTGCTTTCTTGGTTGTTACAGTAATGATAATGCAATATACAAGAAAAAATGTTAAATAGTTATTGTTGATATATTCTAGTATGTTTTAGCAACTTCACTCAGCAACTCCTTCTTTAAGGACACTTCTTCAACTGATTGTTAACGAAAATATTTAATCAGCTAATCACCCGGGAGCAACTCTGTGTAATTAAGCATGTGGACATGGTCAAGACAACCTGCTGTAGTACAAACCAAGTATCAAAATGGTAAAGAAAGCTAATTGTGGAATGGTTGTTAGTGCAAGACGGTCTGGTCTATTTCAGAAACTGCGGTCTACTGGGAGATTGGCCACAAAAGCAGAAGACATGCAGTGTACCACTCCTATTAGATGAGAACAGGAGACAGAAATATGCACAACTTTGTCTGATCTGAGTCTCAATTTCTGCTGCAACATTTGAATGGTAGGAATTCCAATTTGGCTGCCTTGTGTCAATGGTTCATGCTGGTGGTGTAATGGTATGGAGGATATTTTCTTGGTGCGTATTTTCTTTGGGCCCCTTAATACAAATTGAACATTATTTAAATGCCCCGGTCTACCTGGGTATGCTGTCCATGTCTATCCCTTTATGACCACATTATATATATATACATATATATATATATCTCAGTTCAGCTTCCACAACAGTGGAGCCTCATTAAGGCTTGCTGGTTGGTATCACTATATATGTATAGCTTCCCGTCATTCATGTTGAATAGGTTTTTTTTTTCCTTAACTGGGTTCCGGAGGCAGTTTATAACTTTAGCGAAGATCGGGAGATTATTCCATTACTGACGACTGCAGTCGGGTGCTCTCATGTTCGTTCTGTTTAGCTTGGTAATTTACAAATAGGCTGTTGACAGAGTAACGTTAAAGTTCGGTTTAAAAGGTTAAAACAATGCTTGTGTAGTTGTGTCGAATTGTATGCACTTGTGGGAGTTATATGGTACGTTTAAGTTACTCTTGTCTTTTGAAGACAGCAAGATGTAGACTATAGGCTAGTTAACCTTAGCATAGCTTCCCGTCACTCATTAACTTAGCTGAAACTCCCCACATGGATTTGGGCAACCAAATAGAAAAGAGTGTTGCTGCTGCTGAGCCATCTCTTGGTCCTCCACCAGCCAAAAAACTTGCTCATGTTCTGTGTAGAAGCATTTTACAGTCAGTGCTGCAGATGAAACCAAAGTAATATGTAATGTGTGCAAAAGGCAAATCAGCAGAGGCAGACATATCAAACATCTGTCAACATCTGCTATGCATAATCACATGCACTTAAAGCATCCTCTCCTGGTACTGTCTGCCAACTCCCCCCACAAGCACCAATTCATCATCACAACCATGTTC
>VUQG01031806.1:3197-13410 GCA_015106755.1 Etia nguti | reverse complement strand
AGAAGGAATTTAAAAGGAAAAAAAAACAAAAAGGAAAGGAAAAAGAAAAAAAAAAAAAAAAAAATCCTTTTTGAAACTGAGTACTGAGGTCTGCTTTCTGCTTCAGAGTCCTCTTTAAAAAGTTACCTTAACTGGTTATGACACTAAGACCTTGAAATGATAGCCTGAGCTTTGTTTTAGCCCAGGAGCACTGAATGGGAAGACCATTGTGGGTGATGGCATCAACACAGTGACAATCATTAGGAAAAAAATTCTAAATTTAAGCTCCACACACCCTCACAGTTTTGAGCCTCGATTTCTATCTCACTATCTGAATACATTCGATTACACTTCTTATACTGTGGATCTACTAATATGACCAATGCTAATAACAGATAACAGCCTGTGGCCTCCAGCCTTATCTCCGTCTGTTCTCCAACCTTTCTCCTCCCTCGTCTTCCTGCCTTCATCTATAATCCTCCTCAGATGAGTGTGGTAAATGGGGGATAAAACAAGTTTCAATTAAAGCCATTAGAATTCAAGTCACATTTTCCCTGAGTGGCTACTGAATGTAGTAGAGTATCACATATCGAGGCAGTTAAACAGACGCTTACGGATCATGAGGCTATATTTGCTGCAAACGCTGCATTATGGTCAGCCAGATTTCTGTTAAAATGCATGTCACGTCTACGGATGATTACAATCTGCGTCACTGTGTGAAAAACAACAACAACAAAAAACACACAAAAAACTCACTGTCCTGTTCAGTGTTTCTCAGATCATATTAGGGAAAAACAGAAGTACAATGAGCGCAACCTGCAGGGAGTCTAAGTTTGTGTGCATTTGTGTGGGAGTAAAGAGTGTGAGGCTTCTTTTAAGACGGGAAAATGGAAGCTTGAACAGTTTTGCCACATGTAGATATCTGCTTGTTTTGTCGATGTACAGTGTTACAATAACATAGATATCATAGACCGTGCAGTGCTGTGAAAAAGCATTTGCCCGATTCCTGATTTCTTTTGTTTTTTGCATATTTCTCACAACTAAATGTTCCAGCTCATCAAATATATTTTAATTACACAAAGATAACCAGAGTAAATACAAAAATCAGGAGTTAAATGATGATTTAATTTATTAAGGGAGAAACGTTATCCAAACTTACATGACCCTGTGTGGAAAAAGTCATAAAAGATTTATGACTTTGGAGTTCACTTGGATTTTTCTTTGTGTGAAATGAAAATAAAAGTCATAATCCTATGATCCTACTAACCCTTGGCAGCAAGAAAACTGGGTTATGGGTCTCTACATTGCTGTGGAGAAATTATGGCCCACTCTTTGCAAAATTGTTTTAATGCAGTTACATTGGAGAGTTTTTGAGCATGAATGGCACGTTTAAGGTCATGCCAAAGAATCTCAATCAGATTTAAGTCTGGGCTTTGAGTAGGCCACGGCAAAACCTTCATTTTTAAACTGGCTCTTTTCAGTGTAGAAGAGATTTGCTACTCTGACGCCCTCCCGAATGACTGAGTTAGCTTCTGCCACTTGTATCCATGATCTGATACCCAGTGCTCGTAGCCATAGGTGCGAACATTGTTCAACTTTCAAGCTCAGCTGTGTCTTCATCATAACAGACCAGTACAGCATCTGCATATTTGCCAATTTCCCAATCAACTTTCCCCTCAATAATTTATTTAAATCAGTAATATTATTAGATTCATATTAAGTTTGATCTGTCATGCTTTCATGTTGGCAAATGCTGAGAGCTGAAAGTTGAATCATCATTATTACCTCAAAACGAGAGAAAACAGAAGGAGGGATATTCTGTCTTTTCGTTTAATTTAAAATTAGTGCTTCATGTAGTCTGTACTTGGTTACATGTACTCAAAATTGTCTGTTTGTACATTTAACTCAAAAAATTTTTTGTTAAGCCTATGACTGTGTTTGATTTTGTGTGTGTGTGTGTACTTTTTCCACTATAATCCAGCAGAGTGGATTTTTAATGAAATGATAAGCCAGTCAATTAAAAAAATAAGCGCTAAATGTAAATGTGAGCAGAGTCTCTGGATTATTTCTCCTCAAGTTTTTGTTTTACTGGACATTTGTGTTTCCTGGGAAAAGAGTCACTGGGTGTCGAATACCTGAAGGACAGGCATCTGATTCATTTTATATATATATATACAGTATATTAGATACGTTAATAGAACTAGGTATAAAAAGGAAAAAAAGGGGGAAAATGTGCTTGGAAAATGTTAGAACTTAATAATGTTTGTACTGTTTGGCTCATATCTTTCCACCTCTGTTCATTAACTACAATACGCTGGATCAGTCATTGGTCAGTCCCTCTGGTGTCGCCCAGCTTCTTTCTTTTCACCCTGCTCTTACTACTGTAATGAGTGCAATGTTTTTATAGTCTCAACCCTCCGGCTCTGCATTCCTTCAAAGGTCAGAACTGTCAAGACCATCTTAGTAGTCAGTGGTGCAAAACTGCAAGTAGAACTTTCATAAATTTTGGCTCTTGTGTAACATTTGCTCAGGTTTACCATGTTCTGCAAGTATGTATGCCGATCAGAAGAATTCCACTAGAAACCTCATACTGCACAAAGCCTTGCTGTTTTAAATGATAGTTTAATGTTTGACCAAGGCTTATCTTTTAATGAAAGAAATAGAACTAATTTAAGTTTCTTAGTCTGTATTTTTACTTTCTTTTTACACCTTTACACCTTTACTCATTCTGTATTTAATATTGTATAACATAGCTTGTCCATTTTATCTGGTTCTCCTGATGATTTCTTCATCTGATATTCTCAAAATAGGGAAGATTTAATCTTGGTACCAATTTATAATAACATTTTATAAAGCAAACCATTATTTATCAAAAGTGGAAGTAAGAAAATTTCTCACTTGAAGAATGCATGTGAAAATATGCAAGCTTTGAAAGAGACATCCCATATGACAATCCATTCATCCATCTTCTGCTTATCTGGTGCCAGGCTGTGTGCCTAAGCGAAGAAGCCCAGACCTCCCTCTCCCCAGCCATCTCCTCCAGCTTGTTTGGGAGAACACCGAGGCATTCCCAGGCCAGCCGAGAGAGACAATCTCTCCAGCATGTCCTGGGTCTGCCCCGGGGCCTCCTCCCGGTGGGACATGCCCGGAATACCTCACCAAGGAGGCGCCCAGGAGGCATCCTTGTCAGATGCCCGAACCACCTCAACTGGCTCCTTTCGATGTGGAGCAGCAGCGGCTCTACTCTGAGCCCCTCTCAGATGGCCGAACTCCTCACCCTCTAGAGGCCAGCCACCCTTCAGAGGAAGCTCATTTCTGCCGCTTGTAACCGCAATCTCGTTCTTTCGGTCATTACCGACAGCTTGTGACCATAGGTGAGGGTAGGGACGTAGATCGACCGGTAAATTGAGAGCTTCGCTTTTACACTCAGCTCTCTCTTCACCACGACGGACCGGTACAGCGTCTGCATCACTGCAGCCGCAGCACCAATCTGTCTGTCGATCTCCTGCTCCCTTCTCCAGTCACTCGTGAACAAGACACTGAGATACTTAAACTCCTCCACTTGGGGCAGGAACTCATCCCTGACCTGGAGTGGGCATGGCACCCTTTTCCGGCTGAGGACGATGGCCTCGGATTTGGAGGTGCTGATTCTCATTCCCACTGCTTTACACTCGGCCTCCAGCTCGCACTGGAATGGTTCGCAGCCATCACCCAATGAGGCCACCAGCACTACATCATCTGCGAAAAGCAGAGATGAGATTCTGACAGTGACTTTATTTACAGTGATGGAGAAACAGAACAAAAGGCAGTGAAGATGATTCTCTCACTGTGGCTCCCCGTGGTGATTCTCCCTGAATCTCACACAGTGCAAGCGCATGTGAATAGTGAAAGACGCTAACTCCAAAACCCCCCAATTCCAAACCGTGGCTCTGCTCCAGTGAAAACACCGCTCCACTCCCGATTCCTAGTGAAGACAAAAAGAACACTATGATGACTAGGCAATCTTCTGATAGCAAGGGTTTTCAAATAACAAAGTAATCCACAGCCGTACTGATGGGTTTGACTGAAGCAAAGCCACACTGTTAAGCAGAGAGGCTCCTGATGAAGGCAATCAGCTCTCGGCCTGACGGTGCCTGTAAACCGGCCTTCTGCATACACACACACACACACCTATACATGCAAGCAGGGAAACAGAGGACCGGGAGAGAAGCTGAGACAAAACACATAACAGCAGAGCATGCTTAACACAGACCCACGGGCAGGACGACCCGCGAGGATCGCCAGAGTTGTCACTGTGGAGTTCTCCTCTGACATCCTGAGGTGCCAAGGGGACAACATTAGATGCAAACCACCAGAACTGTGCTGACTCTCTTCATGGGCCTACTCTCAGCATATTAGAAAGGCAGCAGGTTTTTTTGGCCACACCAACACAAACTCCACTAATCACCCATCCTACTAGCCTGCCTTGTCTCCCTGCTACTTCCCAAAATAAAAAAAATCAGGTTGCAGAGTCATGATTTTGAAACGCTGGAGGAGTTCCATCACATTCACATCACAATTTGGCGAGTGTAAACTGGTCAGAGCGGTAATTCCAGGGAGCGATTTAAAAATAGCAGTAGCACTGAAATGCTCACAGCACTTCATGAGTAGCTGACCTTGAAGGGGTTATAGGCTAAATATGCCCTACTCCTCGGCAGTTTCTACTCCTCTTGTAGCCTCGCAGCCCTAATCAGGTCCATTCTGTGTTGAGCTCTGGCTTCTCTCGTCAAACCATGCCATAAACATACTGCTCCTAAATGCATGGGTTAAATGGAGATAATTAATTAATTAATCAATCAATCAATCAATCAATTAATTCTGTGTGGTCAGTAAAAATATATGCAACTCATCTTTTCCATATGGGATAATGTGTTTGACAAAGTCACATCTTATCTACTATATTCTATCCATTATTTAAAATTGTAGATGATTTTCCCAAAACAACAAAGGGAATAACTATCAAAGTCTGCCAGATTTTTCTCATCAAAAGTACAGCACAGTCACATAGGTGCTGGTCGTATCACAGATTTCAAATTCTTTCTACGTAGGCTGTGCGGCTAAAAATAAAGCCCCTTATCTCCAGAGGCATCTCAAGACAAAAGTGAAGACTGGGAGGAGGGAAGACACAGGCTTGGGGGACCAATCAAGACTCAGGAGGAGTTAGAGAAAAGAGTCAGGGTATTTATGTTGCATCTCTAAAACAGGTGAGTCACCCTGCTCTTATCTCCCCTAGAGAGAATGGACAGAGCAACGAACAGGGAAAAAGAGATGTCTGAAAGGAAATTGAGGGTATTTGTCTTGATCACAATGGGAATGGAGTTACTGGTTTGAAAAAAACAGAGAGAGCAGGTGTTTGTACGTGCAGACAACATCCTGTAGCTACATGCAGCTCATGCATTACACAGAAGTTTGCCTTTAAATGCCACTGAACTCATATTATATTCCATCGACTGTATTTAGGGCATTTTTTATTCTAAAGGGTTTTGGTTTGGTGATGCTGTGGTAATGCAGAGCTGCCATGCAAAGCTGTGCAGAGCTCTATTTTTACGTGGTAGCTGTTAACACTCAAATATGTGGACAGGACTGAGTGTTAAAAATAGAAAGGCTAGAGGGGGTCATTTTGACCCCACCCTTAAGAAGTTTTTGTCTCACTTTTGTGATTATAAGTAAGATTTTTTTTAAAAAAAAGTTTTCATATTAAGTTTTAGGGGGGTTCTTAGTTGTAGAAATGATTGAGCAGATCATAAAGGTAAAATATTTTTTAGAATACAATTTTAGAATCCATTAATAATCAAAGGGTGACAACTAGGCAAACAACACAATACCTAACATGACTAATTCATTTGATTACTGTAGAAAAAGAACATTTATACAAATTAATTTGGGATAATCGGTGGTATTAGCTGATATAAAAACCGAATAGTAAAAGACAGATGTTTTAAAATAAATCTCACAGCTCGCTACAATAAAACAGAAACACATTTGAATAAATTCATTTAAATGTAAATTAAAAGTACAAAAGGGAAAGTTTCTAATCTCATCCACATCTGCCTCCTCTTCACCAGACCTGCTGCCTCTCTCTCATATCCACCATCCTCACTGCTCCAACAGTCATGCTCCTGGGTCTTTGCCCCGCGTTCTGAATGATCTAAAAGTTCTATTTGTTATTGATTATTTTCTATTCACATTTGGTTTGTTTATTGCTTACACTGTTGTCTGTTCTGTATTGACATTCCCAGTTTAGTTTTGCCATGTTTACATTCTCTGGTTTTCTTTGTTTTAGTTTCCTCACCTTTTACAGTCTAGTTTTGTTGGTAGTTTATGTTTGAGTCCTGGAATTCTTTTTTCCCCATATTTAAGCCTCAATCTCTGTGTTTGCTTTGTGATGTCTTTATTATTTCCTGTTTTATTTTGTCTTGAGGTTGATTAGTTTCAGCTGTGTCTCGTTGCCCTGGTGTTTTCCATCTGCCTGAGGTCATCGTGTCTGTTTAAAGCCTCAGTTTGTTTTACTTCTCATGCTGTATCCCTCTTTTCATCTTTGCTCTGCATAAATGAAAAATGTCTTTTATTTTCTCCTGAGCTCATTTCACAGTCTGCGTTGTGTGTCCTTTATCCACACACTATAACACCATTTCAGTCTGCAGCCCTACTCAGGCCTGAAACCAATCTGATTTGACTGCTCTGCTCTGGTTTTCACGCTCTGATTAGTTCTCCACACTCTGGTTTCTCTGCTCAATTCAGCTAAGGTTGCTCTTGCTTTGCTTCTCTCCACAGCCAGCAACCCCCCAGTCTTCTTTAATATAACATATTTATCCATCAGTCACATGTAGCTAGCTCTGGCTCATGTTATAGCTGCATTCATATCAAAATATGTGTAAACACTACATGTTGTTAGGCAATTAAGGCGTTATACAAATATTGGGTGTGGCATCACACATTGATTTGTATGGGGTCAAAAGGATTCTATGTAAAAGTGGTTGTATTTTTTTTTTTTTAATTGTTTTTCTTTATCCCACACACCCCAAAATTCATTATATGATGAATAAACACATTTTAGTAAATACTCATGAAATTGATTGATAAAACTAGGTGAAATAAATGACCTTAGTGGTTCTAGTGTTGTAAACAACTGAGTGTTCCATTCAGTACTGGTCAGTACTTCTCCTCCACATCAAAATGGAGTTTACCATATCTTCATGATGAAAACCACTTTGGCATTTCCTTTTCCTGCTCTGCAGTCCACCTCGCAGAGTATTTCCCACAGGTGACATGCTGTTGGCTTGTCTTAGTGCTGCATGCAAACAGAATCCTTTCTTCTGTGTAGTCAGACTGCTATGAACAAACAGATACCAAATTGAGGCTTTAGTCTGTGTCCAGAGTCATTTTTTCTAGGAAAGTTGGACCATAGAGTAATTATAAACTGTGGCTGTAGCTCCTGGGTCTGAAAAGTGAAGCCATTGCATACAGTTTTTTATAATGGCCAGCAGGGGGCATCAACCACCAAGCACCAAGATGGCAATGGGGGCTAAATGCTCAGCTTGTGACATTACAGCAGGGAATTGCTAACCAATAAGTGATGTCACGGTGGGTATGCCCCTCTTTATATACAGTCTATGAGCCAGACAGAATTTCATAGGCTCACCATTTGCATTATCTGTATTAAGAAGCTGAAAATGTATTGTGGTTCTGGTAGTCAGATACTGGAAAATTAAAAATAAAAAAATCTGAAAGCCCCTGTGTGTGGAACAATCATGTATAAATCAGTGGTAAATGGGCAAGTAAAGCTCTGTGCCTTCCATAGTTTCCTGTTTGAAAGGGCTGTTGAGCTGTGAGATTGCCAGACATTTTTTTTGACAATGTACGATCTTTTTAAATGAGGAAAAGGATCACCAACCGTATATACTGTGTAACATGCCTGATTTAGCCAAAACCAGAATATTTGTACTGACTTTTATGACCTTGACTGAGCTGTACCAGCAATAAGTCGTAAAAAGAAGGGGGTTATTTTTTACTCTGAATTTTGAGAAAGGAAAAAAAGCATATCAGAGAATAGCATTGAAACTCTGCGGTATAGGTCAAACCACGGAACAAAAATTTTATTTCTAAACATCTCAGTCCTTGCTAGCTCCAGGCAAGGATGCTGCACTGTAGTTGAGTCCTTTTGTTCAGAAATCATCCTCTACATAAGCATCAGATTACCTTCCTCATTAAACCAGATGTAAAACTGGTTTCTCTGCTAGTTAAATCACCTCCCATCCACAGGAAGAACAGCAGGGTCTCACTCAATATTTAACCGCAGGCTCAAAACTCATCTATTTGAGAAAACACTCACGTTACCTTCTCTCGTATGAGTCATCCTCTCTCCCCTAACCGTTTTCATCCACTTGCTCTAATAAGCTCTTATCTTGAAATACCACAGTCCACTCTACCCCATGTCTTGGCTCTCTTCTTGTACCCGCACTAGTGTTTGTCGCAGTCACTCAGGGGTCAAAATAATATTGTCAGGTTTATGCAGCCCTCTGACCTGATCATATCCTGCTATCGGTGCTTGTAGCTGTGGATGGTGTCGAATTTAATTCTCTTCGTTCATTGTGAGCAATCTTAGCTAAATGTTTCGAAATCATGGCCAACCGGGCTCCTGTCCAGCTGCTGTCCTTTTTTATAGAAGCATTTTTATAGAAGAAATAATAACCAACCACGATTTGGTTGAGGAGCAGGTATGGTGGATGTTTAGTACAGACACTGAGTGTTCATTAGTGGAAAGAAACTGCACAGATGTCTGCTTATTTTAGCATACAGTGCTCTGCACCTACCAGAGGGGAGGATTTGGGACAGGTTGTGACTGGGGTGTTACGCTACCTGCTCGTTTCTTGACTCTGGATTTGAACTAATCCTGAATCAAGGGCAAGTCGGCACCAATGATGTTTTTCTGCCGACCTCACTGTCAGTTGTATTCCTGTTCGGTGGCTGATCCAAACCACACAGTGATGAATGAGCAGAGAACAGACCGGATTAATAAAAGGATGTCTGAAAGGATCATGAAGAGATATCTGGACCACATTTAATGATATGAACAGAAAAAAGAGGTCAACCATCGTGTGACCACCAGGTTGCTTGGAAGCATTCTCCGAAAGTCCGAATTTTTATGCTAGCAGTAATATAGTGACAGTGGAAATTTGCACTAATCTGTCCTCAAAATGTCAATGGTCCTTTATCCAGATAGAAGATCACTGAAGTCTGTAGACTTAATACCCGGTAGACAATGAATGTTTATATAAAATGGGAAATTGCCTTATAGTAGCTGAACCAGCTGATAAAACAAAGATGTCATTCATGGCCATGATTCAGTTTGGTTTGATGTTGGAGCAAATCTTGTTGGTGCAGTCTCTGTTGTAAAATGGAAACAATGCACCTTACAGTCAGTGAATTATATAGTTAAAAAGTAGTAGCAGCCAGGTGCTGCTGATCAAATGGACTTAACTGATCATCAACAGGAACATATTCCAACGTATACAACAACATATTCCCAGGAGAGGGCTCTCTAGTAAATTTACTCCAAGGTCAGACTCTGCAATTCTCAGAAACTGCAAAAATCCCAGGAAGTAAACCTGAAACTCTACAGCCTGTTAAATGTTAAAGTTCATGACAGTGTAACTAGAAAAAGGCTGTATGACTTGTTTGGGTGGGTTGCCAAGAGAGAGCCTTCTCTCTCTAAAAAGATCTTGACAAGCACGGCTTAGGTTTTGAAATTTGCATCTAAAATAAACCACAAGACTTCTGGATAAATGACACCAAAGTGTAGATGTTTGGCTATAGTACATTCTGTAATCCTTGTTTGTCATGCTCTTAAGTAAGTTCTCTCTACACCCTTTTATTTGTTTCTTTGTGCACCACTTGACTCTTTCTTTACTCTATACATACTCAGCTGCTTCTCTTTGTTCCAGACCACACTGTCACAGCCCTCTCTCGAAAAAGAAAAGATTCAGGGTGATGTAATGGCCCAGTCAAAGTTCAGACCACGACATGACTGAATAAATGAACAGAAGCAAACTTGTAAAGAAGAGCGAGCCACGATTCCACCATAACTATGTGAGACACTGATTTTTACTTTCCACAACAATGAACACAATGAAACACACCTGTTAGCTTTTCATATATTTTGAAACTGTTTTTTTTTTTTTTTTTTAAATCTCTA
>VUQG01031804.1:69478-81716 GCA_015106755.1 Etia nguti | reverse complement strand
CGCAGGTTGTGCAAATGATGCAAGATGTGTTTGTGATTTGGAAGCTCTCCGGGGAAGCAGGGTTCAGGTGAAGACGCCATCAGGAAGCGTCCCACTGGGACCAGTTACCAAGAAACACAGCCCTCAACCCCATATGCACCCTCCACTTCCTCCATGTGTCAGGGCCCAGGGCGAAAACAAAAACCACACACACTACAGCAGATATCGCGAAGCGACTAAAAGCAGATGGAAGCAACTGAAATGAAACCTGCTTAGAAGTATACGTAAACTTTAAAGTCCACATCAAGCCTGAAACGGCTCAGTGTCAAGGCAGCACAGTCACACTTCTCAGAAACAGCCCAGGCTTCCTGCATCACCTGTTTACTACTTCTAAAACTAGTCAGCCTTTTTAGGTCATCACTTTCACTTTCTCAGACGCAAACAGGTGACACTACCTCCATCCCAGATAGGAAATAACGGCCAGCCCACATGTGGGCCATATCTGCAGTTTGTATGGGCCATGCTTGGTCTTGACACTAACAGGGTAGGTCTGGCTGCTTCAACACATCGAAGGGATCCAGATGTTAGGGATTTTGTGGCATTTGGACCACATCTGGCAGACGCAGCGTTTTTAGAGGGTCGTTGATACCAAATAAAGCCCAGATCAGACCCAAATGCGTCTCAGTGTGATTTACTTCTTCCAGAATCACACAGAGTCGTCTAAACATTAAACTCTGGTAAAAAAACAAAAAACTAACTGTACACACTGTACTGTAATTTACCTCTGAACTACTTTTACAGTGTTTTGCTATTACACGTACTACGAATCTGTTTGACTTGACTAGGAACTCGTCATAAAGGTTTTGTCTCTCATCACTGTCTGTTGCCAGTAAATTACTGCTGAGCCATATAAAAAGGATGCAATTAAGTGAAATTTATAGCTTAAATCTCTTTGCTGGTCTTTGAAATCCTGAACATCACTGCCAAAATATACATCTGACCTAAGCGGTAAGGGAGGGGAATAAAGAGATACTGAGAAATTCGACCTTCCCACTCAAATTTTAAAATAAGGGGTGGGGGCTAAGGGAGCTTTAAAAAGTAAGTTCAATAGTGAGCCATCTTCAGCTAATCTGCAGCTATTCTAAGCACAAACTCACAGTTCATTAAGAAACTTGTGCTGTGGCTCGCTGTGAGCACACTGCATATCAGATCAATGCAGGGAAAAAGCTTTTGTTCCTCATGCAAACAGAGTTCAGGTTCCGCAACTGTAAGTGGTGTAAGAGCTGTTGAATGTTTATGTGAAAGGAAACAGATTTCCCCCTGAACTGAATAGATCCCATTGTGCATTTACAGTATCTCTTATTAAAAACATGCCCACGCTCATTGCTGATCCAAATGCTGCAGCGAGAGAACTGACAGGGACTGGACAGAGAGAGCATATTTCCCAAATAGTGACTTCTCACCATTAAATCCATAAGCAAATTTAAAATCCTTCTCCTCATATACAAGGTCTTGAAAGATCAGGCCACATCTTATCTTAAAGACCTTGTAGTGCCGCATAACCCCAGTTACAGTGCAGTAGGCCTACGATGCTGGGGATTTCCCATGATGCACTGACTTCACTCACCTTTTTCACTTACTATGTGTTTAAACACCACTCTGCATTTAATCATTAGTTATTATTAAACTGCCCTGTGTCAGGCTGATGACCTGTCCAGACGGATGGATATTAATCTCTGGCTGTCTTCCAGTGCACGTCTTTTGTCCTGTCTCCTTCCCTCACACCCAACCGATCACGGCAGGCAGCTGCCCCTCCCCTGCTGGAGGTTTCTTCATGTTAAAAGGGAGTTTTTGCTCTCCACTGTTGCCAAGTGTTCGCTCGCAGGGGGTCATGTGATGGTTGGGTTTTTATTTCGCTATTATTGTTGGGTCTTTACAATAAAAAGGCGACTGTTGTTACTATAAAACAAAATTGAACATAAAATAGTAAAATACACCTTTCTTTATTTAACTACATAAAGCACGAAGCAGTTTAAGTGTTACACTGAATGTTGTTTTTTACTGAGCAAATTAAAGTGCAAATGCTAAAAGTACAGCTAATCATATAGAGTATATATGTAAAGCACAGGATTTGATGAAAAGGAAGTAGAATTCTGGAAAACCACTTCAGCTTCGACCTTAGTTGACTCCCAAGTCTGTCCTCAGATTTAATTCATAGAGCTGGCTATGCGAGTAAATCTTCAGCACACAAAAACATGCGTGTCAAAGTCCACAGGCCTAAACATTACCTCAGCCTCTCTGCTGCACCAGCCTGTCATAGTAAGAGGGCTACACATTAACATATTCAGCACAAAGGCTTTCTCAGCCATGGCTTTTACAACGCCAAACACACCCTGTGGATTCGGGCGCCGCTCTGTAAACACTACAGTTTCCAGACGGTAGGCAACTGGGTTCATATAATACTTATGGCCAATCAGAAAAGACGCAGCTAGGTGCAATACAATGCATGAGAACCTGTGGAAGAGCAGGTGCCATGGAGACCAGCTGTTCATCGGGTGAGGAAGTGAAGGTAAGGGCTGTATTTTGGCGAGCAGAGTGTATACACTCATTGGGTATGATGCTGCTGTTTTATGGCCAGTGCTCTGTTCATGGCAGTGTGTTTATACTGTCTAATCTGCGATCATTCAGAAAGACACTGGAATTAAGAAGCCTCTGAATCAACATACTGAAATTTAGCCAAGTGTAGGCACCATAAAACTTAGCAAACGCACCCAACGAGCTACCTCCACCTTGACATTTTAGGATTAAATACGAGTAAACACTGCCATCAAAGCAAATGTCTGTGCATATCCAAAAAGACAAACCCTCCCTTCTCCTTTTCCGCAATGTGTTTCTCATAAGGTTGGAGGGTAAAGATAGATGTGGGAAGTCCTGCAGCTTTGACCCCACCTGACCTACCTGTTGATGAGCATAACCTCTGGCCCGGATGACCACCCAGTCTCTCCTTTCCTTCAAAGCACGCCGAGAGGTGAATCTGCAAACGTGTCCCCGTAACTCCCATCTCCTCTTGAACTGCTCGGAAACAGGAACCTCACACTCTCCAGTTCACCCGGTGCTGTGAGACCGATTGCATTTAAAACATGAACTGGGAAAAACTGAGGAAAAGATGCTGGCAGCTGGTGATGTGTGTTGAGAGGAATGCACCGGTGTTATCACTCACTGAGTTATGCAAGAGCGATCCGGTGGAAACCTTTGCCTGGTACAGTATTGGGCCTCAGCCTGCTTGTGCACAAGCTAAACACACTCAGTGGTGCTCTGGCACATACACACACAACCGAGCAGTTCCTGCCCTGAGGATTTTCTAATTACCCTCGGTGAATGGGAGGCAGTCGGACACGCAGAGGGCCAACCGCCCGGGTTATCACACACACTCACTCAAGACTCCCCTTTTTTCTTCCAAATATACAGTAGTATTTTTAGCTTTCTTCTATGGCTTTTTTTTTCCATGAACCCATGAAGTATATGGGAGGTATCCTGAGGAGAAGACTTGTTCTGGGGCAATGCTGTAGGCCAAGCCATACCGAAAACTTTTATTTAAATGTGCTTTCAGTTGCTTCTCCTTCACAGGGGGAACTCGTTACAGAACATTTTCAATGCAAAGTTTAAAATATTCTTGTTTAAGGCTGCCTTTCAGCTTAGAGCCTGTCCGTTAATCAGAGGCAGCGGATTAGAATATATGTTGACAATGTTCATCTATCTGTCAACATATTTCAGTGCAGAAAAAGATCCTGATTTGCACTTTGCTATTTTTCCCCAAAACTCATTCACACACAGAGCTCAGGTACTACAGAAACTGGCTGCTTTATCAAGCTGCTAATCCAGTTTAAAGTTCCTCTAGAGCAGCAATGTCACACTCCATTTAGATCACAGGCCACGTACAGTCAGTCCACTTTGACCTTTAGTGGGCCAGACCAGTGATACCCCACTTTCTGTCCATGTAAAGAAGTTTAACTACACACATTTAATCCTGAGATATTGTAATGTAAGACAAAGAAGTAAAATTTAAACAGTATGTCTCAGAGTGTACACATGTCAAAGAAAGTCTGCTGCAGTAAAGAAGAAAAAAAGACAAGAACTTTTCTCTCATTTTATTGTTTATATATTACTTAACTACTTTGGTGAGGGATGAATGGCCACGGCTCCCCCATGGCCTTTATCGGTAGAACAAGCTTTAAAATTTATGAAAATACAGTTTAAAGTCCAAAATTTACACCCCTGCTCTAGAACAAGCAGCCATCTTAAACACACCTTCAGGCAGGTATTTAAAACCATTATCTTAAATAAACTTTAATCTCATTGGTCACCAGGACATTAAAACTGCTACTCACCAGTCAAATCTGATAAACGCGCCTTAAAAAGATTTTAAAAAGCCAAGTTCTCCTGGGAATCATACTTGTACCCCCATCTTTGCTGTTACTAATTTCTCCCATAGATTCTTTGGGTGTCATATCTTTCATAATGTCTCAATCCAGTCTTGCTTGAACTCGCATGCTAAATGAACGGGGAATACTGTGAAAATACCAGCTGTAACTCATGATATTAAAGGTGTGCGCTTGAAAACACAGAACAATTGTGGGGGGTTTCTTTTCAAATGTTATCAACCCTCAACTGTGAAAACAAGTTTTAAAGGATCTCACATTCTGGCGCCATACAAAAGTCAAACTCAGCTGCACACCGTCTTTCCAAAAGCTTTTTTTTTTCCCTCCTCCATCTCATTCAGAGGGACCAAGTGAGGGACTCTAGGCGATGAATGCAGCGTGGTAGCAAGCTGCAGCCCCAGGCTGCAGAGCTGAATGGAGCGACAGTAAGGTGAGGAAGAGTGGTATCAAATGAACTCATGAAAGAGGGAGGTTACTGGATTTAAGGCTTTTTGTCTTTGGACTGTTCAAAGGAGACAGCTGTCGACTGCACAAGGCTCAGCTCTATTCATGTGGAGGGGGGGTGGTGACCGCAGACAGACCACGCCAACATACACACACACACACTTCAAAAGAAGTTGTGTGCAAATGTACGTCCACTCAGTGTTTTCAGGACAGATTCACATGTTATTATCATTTAACATGACTTCATTCAAACATAACTGCGTATCTTAGTGGTTCTTAGACTGCAGTGCACAGAGCCGCTCCAGGTGGAGCACGGATAACCAGGTAAAAAACTACAAAGTGAAACTAAGGTAAATGAATGATTTTTGAACAAGTAACAACCGTTTGATGACGCTTTTAATCTGAGTTTTGACATGCAACAAATCAAACCAAATCAAGCTGCCACAGTACCGGAAACAATAACCTCACACTAAAGGTGAAAAACTAGAGAAAAAAAAAGTTGAGTTGTCTTTTTCAGTGGGTTTGCTGAGGGAAAGAAGGGCGTGGCACCTGGAACAACGCTGACAGCGAACAGCGACAGTGACACTAGAGGCCAAAACTGCCTGTGGACACAATTTGCCTTAGTGAGCCACACTACCAGCTTTGGGGGAGAGGCCCCTGGATGAGATTGGGCTGTACTGTGCCAATACACAACACATAAAAGACCAGCAAACAGGCCAACAGCCAACTGAATAACAGGCTTCTGTGTTTATTAAACAGAGGACAGGAAGGTGAAAAAACATGCAGTTAAGGTGAAAGTTTGGGTCTTTTTTTAGCATCTGAAATTGGACACAGCAGAAAAATTATCTGTCATATCTGTTCACATAATCCTGACATTTTCCATGTTTCTTTCATGTCAGAGACCCACAGGGCCTGACGGTGTTCCCTCAGGAGTGCTGCTATGTTGTAACTTACTTCTGGCACTGAAAAGGCCCTGCACTTTAAAGATCTATCCAACACAGTGGCTGTCTGTCTCCCTGACCCATGTAAAACATTGTGTTCAGCACAGACAACACCTAAGCCTAGCTTAGTGTGAATTACGCAATATTAGGTTTAAAATCTACATACGCCTAGAAAATTCAGTTTAGGTTGTTAATGCTACACGGTCTGCAGTGTTTCAGAACTGTTGGTGTTGCTCATAAAATGTTGCCAGACAGAAGAGTTTATTATTTTTCTGTGAAAATCTACCGCCTATCTCTAAAACCTGACATTTGGGATTATGGAAGTTGCCACCTTTTTTTTTTCTTTTTTTTTTCTTAGAAGTGCGAAACACACACTTTTGGACTGGATGGTTGAGTCCTCATTTATCCAGCCCTGCTAGCAGGTTGGAAAGTTGAATCCATGGATTGTATCACACAGGCACACCGGCATATACCTGCTAATTATACATTAAACAACACAAAAATTTTCATCAATAAAAAAAACTGAAACATAGGCTTGTGGAAAGGGCTGCTAGTGAACCTAAAATCACTACAGGCCGAATTATTTGTTGGACAGTTACAATTAAACACTACAAAAATCAACAACACCACACATGCCAGAAAAGCCCAGCCCTCTGACTGCTAACACTTTTAGCCACTTTCTATCACTCCATCACAGCACTACAGAGACAGCCAAACTGTCTCACATACAGACATGCAGTGCTGCAAAAATGTATTTGCCCCTTACTGATTATTATTAATACGATCGTCACACTTAAATGTTTCACAACATCCAAAACATTCGATTATTAGACAAAAAGTGAAAAAGTCATTTTGATTTTAACCTGCCACAGAAGTAAATCCCTTTCTTAAATCAATGAGTTAATTATTGATTTTTAAAGCGTTCAGTTTCACTAGCCACACCCAAGCCTGATTATTGCCAGACCGTTGATTTGAGAAATCACTAAAATAGAACCTGTGTGACAAAGTGAAGTAGGCTAAAAGAGCTCTTAAAACAACACATCATACTATGATCTAACGAAACTGAAGAACAGATGAGAAGCTATTTCTAAGGCTTTGTGACTCCAGTGAACCACAGTGAGAGTCTCCAAAAAAGGGGCAAATACATTTTCACAGCACTGTACAGTCGACAGCTAACCAAATCTGAGCATCTAGAGGACATCCACATGTCCTCTAGTTGCTCCAAAGGCACAAGGAGAACCCATAAATTCCCCAAGCTGCCCCACTTTTAGTCTCGATATCATTTTTAAACATTTATTTGTTTATTTTCTAAAAAGTATCTTTAAAATAACCTGTATCCATATTTAATTCCGCAACAAAGTTGGGCATTTTTACACTGGAGCCTGTAGAGACGTACTGGCGCTGTTTATAAAAGTGCGCTTTTGAGATTTACGCTTCTTTCTTCAACTTCGGCGGTTGTTGCGTGGTTCATATGACAAACAGTGTGGAGCATACTGAGGCCTGCAGTGCAGCTGGTGAGGCCTGCAGGTGAATATCACTGGCATTTGAATAAATTAATGGATCTGCCTCCTAAACAGGTCACCCGGGGATGCGTTTAATCACTCTTTGCTTTTCTAATACAGTGCAGTGAAACACCACCCTTCATTAGCTAACTGCCGTATACCTACCTTTTAAAACCCTGCAACAGATCTGGTGTATATTTATACCATGTCCTTATACAAATACTTCTTTATCTTTATTTACAAAGCCACAGATCCATATCAGTGTGCTGCAAACTAAGGCCCTGATCAAATATGCCTTTAATGTAGTCAGACAAGTTTGTTCCTTGAGTTTTCAGGCACCCACCAGCATCATAACTCATACGAACAGAAGGAAAGCACATTGATAGTTGCTT
This sequence comes from Etia nguti, assembly GCA_015106755.1. NCBI lineage: Eukaryota > Metazoa > Chordata > Actinopteri > Cichliformes > Cichlidae > Etia > Etia nguti. The sequence continues at coordinate 74,019 of VUQG01031804.1, read as the reverse complement.
TAAGAAATATACGCAGATAACGCAGATAACGCACACAATGATTCTCTTTCTGTATGTCTACACTAAAGCTGTTTTTTTTTTAGCACTGAGCTACAAGGATCGAAACTCCTTTGACTGAAGTTTGGATTTTTAGATGAATTAAGGGTTTTTTCAGATGTTGAGGAGATAAAGCGTGGAATAGTGAGACGTTGAAAGTGATGCGCACAATTTCACCAGGTGCACAGAAAATCCCAGTCTGACACTGAAAGTCAAATCACTCTCTCCTTTGCCTGAAGCAGCTTTTTCTGCTGTCTGAGCTGCGTCATCAACATAGCGCGTCTTCGGTTGATATTTGCATCAGAGGCAAATCAGGCAGACTCGGGGAGAGACTGTGTCCACGGGCAGAGTTGTAGCAGCTTGTGACCCACCACATTTCATTTGCTTCTGTTTCACGGCCTGTATTTTTTTTAAAACTAATAGAAAATGTGGGGAAAACAGCCACAAGAACAGATAAAGTAATAATATATTCCATATTATCTACATTGTATCCATCGACTTTTTCTTCCAACTGAATGAGCCAGCGATGGTCACGCTATAACCCCTGCTCTTCCAAAGACTTCACTTCTATTTTCCTATGCAAATAACTTTGCATCCATGGACTGCCTGCAGGAGACAAGGCTGTTCTGTCATGTTCAGGCCTCTCTTCCTGACCTCTTTTGTTCAAATCAAACCAAGATGCAAAACTGGCTTCTGCAGCAAACATAACTAACAGGCAGCGCCCTTTGTCTGCTACGGTTTCACTCAGAGACGAGCTGCGGGGGAACTGAAAACAGCCACAACCCTCTTTTAGTGGTCTGGGAAATGAGTGAAAGAAATGTGATGGGTTAGATTTTTTATTTTAACCTCCCTTAGAAGTAAAATCCCTATGATCTGGTTTTATCCATGGTTTCCGAACAATGTGAACGTATTATAACTCACACAAGACGTATCCTGTGGGTGTCATCAGGCCTAATTAACCTGCATCCTTCTTTGTTTACCCATCTGCTGTGGTGGGGCTCCCACTACATATGGACTGTATTATCCTATAAGAAGTGTAATGACCACCTTCTTAACAAATCTGCAGCAAAGGGGGACACTCTGGGCACCAAGGAAACAGCTGGCTGACTACAATGAGGACAAGATGGGATGGGAGGAGTTAGGGTGGGGATGCAGAAGGGGGTGGTGGGTGCACAAGTTGCGGCATGGGCACACTATTGAAGTGTTAAGCAGTTAAGGTGTGGCAGGTAGTGCAGGGAGATGGCTATGCACTAAAACGCTGTTCAAATGGCTTTAAGGCAACTGTGGAGTCGCATCAATGATCAGCTGTACCTGGGAAACACACACACACACATACACACAAAGAAACAAGCTCCTGTGTGGGGTATTGTGAGCACAAACACCAAAATTACACAAGGCTCTTGTGTGCCCAGAGAGTTGAGCCAAGCTCGGCTGGTGTTGCATCAGTGGGAATCTCATCATAGCAACCAGATGCCCGCAGTCAGCCCGGGAGGAAGGCGAGAACAGGAGCACAAAGGGGAAAACAAGGTGCTCGCCTCCTGAATGGAGCAGGTGCATCATTTCCATCGTGTATCAAAACGCCTATAAAACATATTCCACATATAGTTTTCTTGGATTTTATCAGCACTTTGATAAGAATACGCCAAATCATCACAATTCAGAGCATCAGTTATTATTTAACACCAATGCACAACAGACCCCTTGGCTGTTACTGAGGCTATAAAAGCATCATTTCTGTATCCTCAGATAACCGTTTTGTGAGACATTAGCAGTAAAATAACAGGATTTCTGCTCCTTTGTTTGAAGCAGGGGATGCTGTCTTAGTAACAAAGGCAAAATCTGTTTGTGCGTGCACTGCCGAATGAGGGTGACACTATATGTTTGTTAGCCTGTGCTAATTATTTATCATGTGTTTATTATTTATTAATTATTTGTGATCGAGAGAAGGCACTGAGACTTCCAGGAAACTTTAAGTCATTGTTGTTAAAGAGAAGCTTTAATCCCGTGGGTCACAGTTATCACTATCTGTGCCATTAAAACTACACGCAGGATCTTTCCTTTTTCCCAGGAGGACTAAATATACCGTGACAGCCAGTAAACCTCCTGTGCAGCTCTGGAGGAGCTTCATCAGGTTTAATAAGACTAGACTAAGACTAAAACATTCCTAGAAGCCTGGATATTTTGGCCTTTGCTGCTACTACTACTATCTCTGAGTTCTTGAAACTTTGTGGGAGTGCAGCCATGAAAAGCTTGAGCCCCCCTTCAACACTGCGAGTCTATGAACTTAATAAAAGAGGATAATAAATTGTTTAAGGAATGCCCTAAGTTTTCTTTGCAATTATTGGGCAAAATGCCTCAAATTATCAGGAAAACAAGCCTATGTGTAATAATTATTCTTTAATTATCCTTTATTATTTATTAAATTCATTTCTTTACACATAAAAGCTAAACTTTTTCCCTTTTTTCATTCCCCTCCTTGTACCTGACCATTTGTAGACGAGTGTTCCTCAGTAATTAATTTCTCTATCTCAAAAAAGCATGTTCAGTCCTTCTTATATCATCTTACCTTGTTGAAATATCATCTACCTGGATAGAAAAACTCACAAAACAGAAAACTATCAGTCATGAATTTGCCTCCCCAGAGCCCGGCCCTCAACATTATTGAAGCAGTGTGGGATCATCTCAACAGAGAACAGAACAAAAGGCAGCCAACATCCAAAGAAGAGCTTTGAATGTCATTTGGAGAAATATTCCTGAAGACTACTTGAAGGAATGACTAGAAGGCTGCCTAAGACGGTTCAGGCTGTTTTACAGAATAAACGTGCTCATAACAAAAATACTGACTTTCAAGCTCGTTAGAACTGTACAAGCACTTTTTTTCACCTTATATACTATATATAAATAAGGGGTGGCTCAAGAATTTTGCACAGTACTGTATATTTGTGCTAATACAATTCTAAAGTATTGCGTTTCTTCAAAAGATGTCAGTGAAGAAACAGGAGTGACTGACTGGTGGACATCTGACATTAAAAAACCTCATCTGCTCTGTTTTGTAGCCTGAACTTCTAGCAGAGGATCTCAGGCTGCATTCAGGCTCACACGAGGTTTTGTAGGTCAGAGCTGCAGGACATTATGAGGAAAATCCACATGTTCACTTAAATACTCTTGTTAATAAATGACAATGTTATTCGTTTTTATTGAATCTTGCAGGAGGTCTTGCTGTAGCATTTTGGACCTGTAAAGTTTGTTAACTGTTTTTTGGGGTTTTTTTTAAAGAAGAAGAAGTATTACTGGCGAAAACATGCAAAATGCTTTTGCAATGTATTTGCAATGATGCAAATGGTGCAAGAAACAAAGCTGCATCTCAGGAGTCGAATAGCCATCAGAATTATTTGTGTCAAACGTCACATCAAACTTTGCGATGGCTCGTAGGTCTTTCAAAGACTCCAAAGATGAACTTAAAGTTGTTCACTGTGTTTGCGTGACATTTGGAGAAGGTAAAGGGAGCCCTCGTGCTGCATCTTCTTTCCCTTTATCTCCCACTTTATTTCAGTGAGTGAGCAAAACTTGCAGGTGTGGACGTTTTAAAGTTATGTCCCAAAACAAAGCAAACTTCCATCTCTTATGATAACCATCTACTCTTACCTCCAGCCCCTCAAGATACTGTAGAATATGAGGCTTGCAGATCCCGTTGGGAACACTCCGTTTCTGTGTTCCCGCAACAAGAGGCAGGAGAGTGACACAAACCCCTTCGGCTGCTGGTGATATTTTGTTTTGTATGTGGAATGAGAAGCAACCGATGCAGTGCAACTTGTTGATGGGACAACAGGTGTTTAGTGACAGTGTAAACAAAGCCAGGCTGAATACTGGTTTCTTTCCCCAGTGGGCGAGTTGCGTCACTAAACCTTAGCATTAAAAAAAACCTCCCGGCATCTTTTTGGTTAACTTCCATCAAAGCATCAAAACTGGACCGCGCAGAGTTCGGAGGGCAAAGTGGCCACAAAGACTGAAGAGCTGAGAGGAAGCGTTGGGCCGGATTTCTCTGTGACTACAAACAGATTCTGGTTTTTGGTGTTTGTTTTACACTTCATCAATGAAACAGTTCACAGAGGAATATGTGGACTTCCTGACTAAGGGTGCCACACCTTGTAACAAACAGCTGACTCTCAGGGGATTGTGGATGTGGCAAACAGGTAAACAGACAGTGCCGAAAACACACCTCTGTAGGAAGAGTCACACTGTGATAACGCCACAGATAAACTGTGTTTTAAAGCAGAAAAAGTGACAGAAGACTGGATCAAACAATAACGTGGGGGGAATAATCCTAAAAGAGGCATAATCTTCATTTACTCCTGATCTGTCCAAAATCTGATGGAGCATCAAATAAAAGTTGGTCTAGAACCAAATCAATTGAGACTGAGAGCTTTGAATCATATGACACTTCCATTATATCAGATATGTGAAAGTGTACGCACAAACTTATTGTGCTTTCACCTGTTCTTTTC